>KZ651684.1:169817-196834 GCA_001010745.2 Gerris buenoi | reverse complement strand
TAAATTAATTATCTAAGACCAAAATAAACCGCTGTCATTTTTTTTGTCCCCCTATTTCTTGAAATTTTTGAGAGCAGCGCATTCTATGAGCCGTTGCAAGAACTATTTTCCAAGTTTTGTGACGTCATGATGGGACACGGGATTTTTCAAGGAATGCCACCCCCCTGGGTCTGCTTTAATAGTTTTAACAATCTTTATTACTTCATAGCGGTGTCCCAGATTGTTTTACTAAATATATACCTATATTTTTTTTAATCTTCTCATTGAATAGGTGAAAATAAAATCTTTTACCGTCCTGAAATTCCATTTTCGCATTTGAACCTTACTTTTACACGAGCGTTGTGCTTTGCGCGAACGCTTGGGTGGATAACGGTGTCAAACGGACCCGTCCTGGGCATTGGTAAAATGAACATCAAGTTATCGTCATCGGTCGTTTTTTTCGGATTCACTCCCGAACCCTCGGCGCTGTAACGTGCGATAAGGAACTAAGTTTCATATACCCCCTATAAAAGACAATACGATGTTTTATTTTTTCGCTTCTCCTTTCATTCCTTACTTTATTTCTTCTTTATCTTTGAACATGTTTTTTTTCTTTTCTTACACCTAATAATCTCACAGATATAGTTTCCCCATTTTATATGGTGCTTTTGTCTTTTACACTTCCTTGTTACGTTTCCTGGGAAAGATTTTTATTCCTTTTTTCGCGTCATTTCCTCTCTGTAAAGATTTATTTGTGATCGCAACAGATCTAGTTTCCTTCAAAGAAAACTCTTTTACCCCTTTTTTTATTTGATTTTTTTTATTTAGGGTTCAAATTTGTTTGTTTGTTGTTTGTTTTTTTGGGGTATGTTAGGAAAACTTTTTTTCCAACAAAAAAGAATATCGGAAAAAAAACTTAGTTTGCTCACAAGTAAATGATATTATATCAAGGCAAGAAGTGAACCCCAAAAGAGTTTGAGAGTGGAGATATTTCCAAGGGGTTTCTGTCTCCTTTTGAGTTGGAACTAGGAAGTTGTCTCCACTAACACTAAAACCCCCCCCAAGCCAGTGTTTCCCTGTCCCTTCCTATTAGTATAAAACCTCAGCTTTATCTTTCTTTGTCTCTCTTTCAGAGAAACGAGTGAAAACGTCCTTAAACTGATATAAAAAAGAACTTCAGGCCAAAGACCCTCTTCGGCAAAAACTTTTAGGGTTGTCCCTAAAACGCTGTACTCGACCCTAAAACCACCAAACCCAATTTCCTCTCATTGTTATTCCTTCCGTTTTCCTTCAAACAATTTTTTTTTATAGTAGTCTGTGTTCCTAATTGATTGTAACGCAATTTAGAAAAATTACCTCAGTTTATTTTATTATTATGTTTCGACCTTAAAAATCTAATTTCATATTTACTTTTCTGCAATATGAAAAACAAGAAAGACTGAATAATAATAATATTCATGGTAATTGTGCTACAAAAATGAAGAAAAAACAGACACTCACCTCTTCCCTCATGATCTCCTCGCATCAAAGCTAAAAATTTCAAACTTACGAAGTAATTTTATGCGCCTCAAACACAGAAAAATAATAGGGACGCCCTTGATAAAGCTTATCAATCAATACGATATAGTTCAATCACAGTATTGGGAATTTGTTTAGCTAAGCTTATAAAACAAGTACTACCAAATTTTAAGCCGCCCGTAAACAAAACCGATTTTTTTGATTTTGTGAGTTTGTATGTCAGGAGATCGTTAAACTATTTTAATCTCCGAAAGTACTGAGCTAAAAAACTTAAACTTTTGAAGTTATGGTATGTGTAAACCTAAAAACAGGAAAAATATAGGAAAGACCGTTAAATATCTAACATAACCTCAATTTTATTAATCGGTTAAAAAAAATAAATAAGATTTGCCAAAAAAAACATGACTAGAAACAGCGTAATGCTGCCATAAATAAACCAAAAATTGGTTCAAGCTATTTTTTTTCCACTACACCCTTTTTTAGCAAATGGCCGTATCAAATCTAAGAGAAAAAATCACGTTCTTTCACCTAATTATAACAGGCGGTTTAAAGGTAGTTTATCAACCAACTATTAAATCCATCTTGAAAAGGCGTGATAGATTTTATCATTTTCAATGGACCCATTGTGTGTACTTGAAATATATTCTTTGTAACTTTATTTTATGTTCATAGACGGGGTCATTAAGGGGATTTTGATAAATCTTGACGCAGTTATATAATGTCAACGGTTAAAAAAATAACGGCTATATTTCACCCCTCTCCGGGGCATAGACCGGTCGGGTAAATAGGTACATTCTAGTTTCAAAAGTTTAATTCAGAACAAAAATTGTGTGTATCTCCCAATTTTATTGAGTTCATCATATCTTAAAATTCCTCCCAGAACACTTCTTTCGATGACATACAATAACAAATACAACAATTTCACAATTATAAAACAATATCGAGCAAAAGTAACAAAATAAAATCGGGCAACAAGTAGTAACTCATTAGACCAATGAGTTTTAGAATTGTTAAATTGTTATATTTGTTATTTTATGTAATCGAAAGAAGTGTTCCTTAAGATATGACGAACCCAATAAAATTGGGAGATACACACGATTTCTATTCTGAATTAAACTTTTTAAAATGGATTGTACCTACTTACTCGACCGTGCCGGCCTATGCTCCGGAGAGGGGCGAAATATAGCTGAATTTATGACACGATATAACTGTGTCAAGATTTATAAAAAAAAACCCTTTAAGACTCTACCGTCCTTTGAGGTTAGAAAAAACAGTAAAATGAAAATTCCATTGGTTCTAAGCAAGACATCTAAAATCTAAGTACAGGCTTCATTCCCAATTTTAATCCTGCACAATTTGAGGCCTATTTGAACTTCCTATGATAAATAGTACAGGCGCCAATTCAAAGTTGTAGTATTTATTGTAGAGAGTTGAAATAGTGCTCAAATTGTACAGAATTAAAATTAGGAATGAAGCCTGTAATTAGATTTTTGATTTATTGCTTAGAACCAATAGAATTTTCATTTTAATGATTTTTCTAACCTCAAAGGACGGTAGAGCCCTTTAAAATGACCCCCGTCTATGAACATAAAATTGATATTAAAGGGTACAACATCTAGAAAACCACGACACCTTTATTTTAGTAAATCGGTCTATTTGCTCAAATTATTTAACTATTTTACCATCTGTAAAGTAGTTGAGGATGAAGTTTCATTCCGATTAAATAAATTATCATCATTTGCCATTCCAGTTGCTTCAATAAACCTTTGAAATACGACGAAAAACCAGATTTACAAGGGACAAGGTTGCTTTGAGAGCAAACAGATTGCCTTTACTGTAGTCTTGATTTGATTCCAATATTGACAGTAACAAGCCTAGTAAACAGTTCGTCCCACAGCGGGGATATTCTTGCTACCTACTGTCTCCCCCACACCCCATCATTCTCTATACTAACTCAAAGCCAAGACTAGAGTAAATCTGTCATGGTGGCGTGATGCTGTTTTATCAATCGGAAAACGGATTCAACCGATGATAATCAGTCCAGCAAATAATGACAGGATTCTATTTCCTTTCACCAACTCCCTAGATTCTATTCAGAGTGCCTTGCCAATCTATATCGAAAACTAGTGAATAACATACCGGAAACATTCGCTATTCACATGGGTCTCATAGTAAAATCTCAAGAGCAATTTCAAATTATAACTTTAAATTTACTCAATCAAATGTTCATTTAAATAAATATTAATTAGTAATTAACGTATTACCTTTAAGTTCATTCAAAAACAATGTGATGGAATTCTTTAGGAATAAGAGCGTTGATGGAGATCATCAATTTGGCGGAGTACTTCAGGAATAAGGGCGTTGATGGAATACCTCAGGAATAAAGGTCGCTTAAGACAATCAACTTGGTTGACAACCTTGTTGTCAACATGCCATGTTGAAATCAATGTTTATCGCCAATGGATAGGTTGTGTCTGTGGATAGGTTGGTGGTTGAGTATTGAGGTTGTCCACAGGTTGGAGTAAAATAAAAAAATATTTCATGTGGGACGAGCCTCTTCTTAACATAATTCATGATAATAACGAGGTATAACAATTCTTCACTAATTTTAAACCCCAAAACCTTACTCAAAAACTTGAAGAAATTGTAAATTGTGTAGATATAACTATGTAAAAAGTATTGTCTGTGCTAAATGTTATCAACTTGAATGTCAACTTGGTTTACAACTATGTAAATGCCGATTAAGAGCGTTGAAGGAGGTCATAATTTGATGGAATAAGGGCGTTGAAAGAGGTCATCAATTTGATGGAATACTTCAGGAATAAGAGCATTGATAGATACACATTTGATGGAGAGTTTGTTGAATAATAAATCAAATTAATTCTATTTAAAAGTAAACTGCTTAGAAAACTGATAGATAAATAAATAATAAAAAAGTTTGCGTGTTTGTCTAACGGTAACTGGCGTAAACATTTACCGATCTAAACGAAATTTAGGACTAATGCCACCTCATAAGTTCTAATGGCAGTAAAGGTTTTGGAAATTTCACATTCAATATTTTCAAAATGGCTGCCATTTTGCCGGACGACTATAAAAATACTTTTGAGCCAACATGACATCTTATACATTATTATAAAGGTCTTGAACACTAAGAGAAGAATATTATTTTTTCAATATATTATTTTTTTTTTTTTTTTTTGACGAACTATTAAAAACAAATATGGCCGAAATGCTAGGATGTTATAAAACAAGTTAATGCTTATGTGGCATGTTAATGTAATTTTAAAGCTTTCTTCAGGTAATTTAAGATTATGTGAATTTTTCTTGGTAGGCATAACATTGAAAAAATTGTGGCCAATATAAGTATAGAATGAAAGTTGCTCTATCGCCGCATCTTCTGTTCCATCTTTCATCATGTCATTTTTTCATCTCAAATTGTTTTCCGTTCAAAAATATTTTTACGAGCTACAAAAAAATCAATCAATCAATCAGTACTATTTTTGGTTTAAGATATATTAAAGAATTTTAAAAAAATATTTGCATTTTAAAATAAAATCTTATTTAGTACATTAAAATAAATAGATAAATGTGTTAAGGACTGAATAAAAATATATTACGATAAGAATATATTTTGTGAGGGGAATATAAAATAATTGTTTGACCAATATCTTTTCAGGCAATAATTATTTCAACACTAGATTTTACCCAAGAGCTTATTGCCGAAATTACCTGAGAAAAAATGATAAATGCTCTTGATAAAATCCCCAAAAAAATTAGTCGTTCATATATTATTTATGTATAAGTATATAATGTCTCTTCTTAAAACTTCCTTTCTCTTTTTTTATTAATTTATTCCAGACCAATCTTAATTTACCCTGGGAAAAAAAGTGGGTGGTCGTTTGGACCAACAAAAAATCTCCGTGAATAAATCGCCCAGGGCTAATTAAGAAAAAGCATTGCGGTGTAATTAAACATAGATTTATCGCTCGCGGAGTTCTCAAGGGAGACATTTAACTTCATCGCTTTATTTCCTCTTTCGAAGATTTCAACTTCGTATCGTAAATGAACTTTTGTTTGAAGAATAAATTTTATTGTTTTAATCCCCTTTTTTTCAAGGGATCATTTAAGGAAATAAACTGAATTTAGAAGGTTTTCTATTTATAAAAAAAAAAAAAAAAAATCACAGGGAAGTAGTTTTTAGGGTTTCATAGATTATTGTGCATATCCGTTTCTTATTCTTCAATGGTTCGATTCCCCGGGGGTTCATAATGATTTTTATAAGTAATAACGCCAATTTAAATTTATTTTTCCGGGAGATTTTAATCGACCTATCATAAGGTATTAGCAAGAATTATTCTTTATTTTTAGGTATATTTCAACTCATTAAGTAATTAAGAATGACAAATGTAAAGTATTATACATAAATATTTTAACCTACTCTTCAGCATCTCTCATTTGATACCCCACATTGCCAAATTATAACAAACAAAAAAATTTGAATTATAACATGTTTATTCTGGACATTGAAGCTTTTATTATCCTATCAAAGATACTTAGATATTTAAAATTAATTATAAATTAGAGTTTATTACAAACTTAACCAAAAATTTCACACCTCTAACCATATTAGTTTATAAGATATAATGAGCCTTAAGTTTTGTTTTATATTTTTAAACTGACTCATTAAAATTTTAAGGCATTAAACTACTACCAATCCTAGTAGTAGTAGTAAGGTACTAGTACTAGACGGTTCGGACGAACCACTTGTAGGAACCTAGCAATTAGGCTATCTCTTAGGCCCTTTTTACTATACCCGTGGTAGAGAGTTCCAGCCACTTCACACATCGTACCTCTGTACATTGTACCGCCGAAGCGAGTATGACGTGATCAATGAGCTGACGTGAGCTATATAAATCAGAGCGTCACGGCAGGGAATCGAACCGTTCATAATTCATTGATGGCCGAGCAGACGTGGTAAGTGATTTAATCCACACGACCAAGCTGGCAATCTACCAATCCTAGAAACTTAAAATTTTTATTTAGGTAGAGCTTAATAAAACGAAAAAGTAAAAAAAAATCTGGAACTGTGCCCCTGTTAAGGCAAATAAAAAACGCTACTCAGATGAGAACATTATAACTAACGTATTATATTGCTTTCATTAATAATTTTTTTTAGTGGAATAAGTGTGGTTGAGCTTTATAGGGTATTGATCTCGAGCATGACTTAGATAATGAGATAAAATCCCTCAAAAAATAAGCCAAGTCTCGCGTAAAATTAAGTTGAGAGATCATCATAGGTTTAGCCAAGTCACCCCCAGTTCGGGTTAGTTCTACTAGAGCTAATCTATCTAGTACAAGTAAATAATGATGTTTGTTTGTCTGTCTTTACCAAATTTCACGTTTACATTTAAAATAATTTTCTGACTTGGTAATTACGTAGTACAAGGATATAAAGTTGAATTCGACACTGCATAGCATTTTATTATTATTATTATTTTTTTTTTTAAATATCTTAATATAAAAAACAGGGAAAATCATTGTATGTCAGCAAACTCAAACTGTTTAACCTCTTTGAGCCTCGTAATTGCCAAGTCAGTTTATGTTTTTAAATTTTAATGTGTAGTGATTTGGGAAAGAGAATGTTTGAGTTTTTGAGGTACAGAGAATAGTGAGGGGTAACAGACAAATAACATCAGTTGTTCTGGATGGATTACATCTAGTAGAACTTACTAAGACAGGGAGAGACTTGGATAAACCTAATCTCACAACTTCTTACGCAAGATTTGGCTTATTCTTTCCTTTTTTTTACATAAGTAAGTTGTTTTTTTGTTGGGATTAACTTATTCAAGACCAACTCAATAAAAACAATTCAATAAATATTTATGAAATTGACGTATTATATAAATTCATTTATTTACGAGAGTTCCAAGTATTACCAATAAAAAAGGCTGTTTTAATTTCATTCCAGTAGCATAGAATATTGTAAAAAAAAAGCTATGATAAATGTAAGGATAATACAAAACATATCAAAATTTAATAAAAAAAGTCATACGTAAATCCTATTTGACGTGTATTAATTCAGGGATATTCAAGGTCTATAATAGATAATATAAACTTTAATACACATCCTTTTATACATTCATGATGAAAAATCAGGAAATATTCAATCTTCCCTTCAATACAAAAAAAATCATCGGAAAAGGGATCTTTTGCTAAAAGATTACAAGGAATATCCCCGAATAACCAAATAGGAAGGTCTTACACCAATCTCTTCCTTTTTTCTCTCCTGCCATTCCTTATTCAAGTAGGTTCTTTAGGATAGGGTATAGAAAAGGCGTTGAAGATTTTGAAGTGAAAGATTTTTGCGGAGCAAAGCTAGAAACGCATTGAAGCAGGAAAGGCCTCCTTTTTTTTGGGGGGGGGGGGAGAAATTCCTCAAAAAATCTTTTTCTTCTCTCCCTCTTTCAGATGAAAGATGTGGAAGACCTTTATTTTCTTTTTGAAAGCTAACTGTATTAAATAGCTCAGGTTTCTTTACTATGTCCTATATATTTTTTTCTTGTAAAGAATGGAACATTGGAAAAAAATAAATTGAAAAAAAAAAAAAAAAAATCGGTAGAAAACGTTCANAAAAGAAAGAAGCGACTGGTTTTTTTTTTTTTTTGTATCAGCTAATATCCTCTATTTTTGGTGGTAGATTTAGGTTTACGTTTTTCAGCTTATTTATTAGTCCTTACAGCTTTTATTATGGTTTTCCTACTTCGAGAAACGTTAGAAGTCTTTAGTAAATCTTAAAAGAATTTATTAAAAACCGTCGGTAATCGAAACTTTCCTTGAAACTTGTTTAAACTTTGAAATCTTTCTTTGAGAGATCGTAAATTTGTATTTGTAGCCAACGTAATGCAATTGCTCGGTTGATATGCGAAAGTAGAGTTGTTTTGTGCTGTATTTTGTTCGTTCGGGAGTTATTTTGATTGATTTATTAAAGTTTTTGACTTATAACAAAGTATAAGTACAAGTTATTGTTGTCATCTATTTAACAGTTAAAAAAATACAGGATTTATGGATCTATTTAAATAGATGTAAATAAGAAAAATATTTTTCCTCTGCCATAAAAAAAAGAAAAATCTGTAGACATAAGAGAAGATTTTAAAATTTTATCGAAAAGAACGGAGAAAAAGTTTTTTTTTTCAGGGTTTAAACTTGTTCTGATTTAAGGGTCTCTGAACTTTAATATCACGGCCCTTAACTGGGAGTTGACCTCGCAGCGTCAATTTATTATATATTTTTCTTTCTACTTGGTCCTTCGAAGGGCGTAAAGTGGCTGTCAATTTTGTCAACCTTTACCCTCAAGGAAAAAATAAGAAAATAAAAACCCCCTAGAGAACTAGTTAAGCTTAACCAACACTAAGAGAGAGTTTGTGTTAAAACCAACTTTTCCAACGTTAGTGTTGAAGGTGAAACCTTTACAAAGGTCCTAAAGTTTTAGCCTATAAATCAAGAAGGAGTTTGGCATTTAGTAAGCAAACTTAACCACTTTCAACTATTTCCAAACAGAAACTGAGGGCAACACTTGATAGAAGTTGTAGTGGACAGTTATTTTAAGACGGAAAAACAAATTATAAGAGATACTTGTAATCTCAGCAAATTTGTTTTCGAAGTAGCTGAAAAAATAAGACATGTTGCACAAGATAAAAAAAAGTATGCAATGTGCAATGTATATAATAGTCCGTGCATTTTAAGCCAATTATTAAATTGATTGATTTATTTACTTAATAATTTGTGTGGTTGATAGCTGCCACAGTGGTAAGTATGGTATATTTTTCCCTACACCACAATATACTACAATACACGTCTTACCACTAGAAGTAACTTTACTGTACTTAAAGGGCCCATACATGGTGCGATTAGTTGTACAACCGAGTTGAACAACTTTATGTATGTTTATGAAACCTGTTACTATTACTATGAAGTTGTTCAACTTGGTTGTACAACAAATCGCACCGTGTGTGGGCTCCGTTGTTCAAAGTATAACAAATCGCACCGTATATGGCCCCCTTAAGACGAAAATACAAAATTATTAGTCAAACTCTTAAAATCCCCGTCACAACTCCTAAACTGACTCTTTCCTTCCATATCCTTACTCATTTTATCAGCACTAAAGATAACAAAAAGTGATTGAATACCGGTTATGTACAGTAAATATACTTTTTTTTACGTTTTTCTTAACTCCTAAATCAAGTGACTCCAGTCAGCTGATCTAGATTAGATAGCTAATCTAAACAACAATTACTTCACTTTCTTATTGTTTTCGTTATCCAAATTTAGGTAATAATTACTGAGACACTCACAAGTTTAACATTTTTTTACACTAAATTTAAACTTAGCAACACACGATCATTCTAAACTAATTCCAGCTGATTAGATAACGTTATATATATACGAGGTCTGTCTGGAAAATAAGTGGTAAAGTTTTATAAAAAAAAAATATATTCTCAACTTAGTCTCGTAACTTAACATTGTCTCTTTCCAAAGTTCTCTCCTCCTGAGGCCCACGTGCGCCTCCACCGAGTCCACCGCTACAAGCATCTCTGAAAGTCCTATGCAGGACTTACGGCTTCAGCCACCTCATGGTTCAAGTTCTTGTGGTTTTACGTCCCCCAAACGCTGCCCCTGCAGTATCTTCTTGGCTTTACGTTTACGTGGTTTTTACGCCTGAGTCTTGGTTTTACGAGTTCGACATCGAATTACAGAGTCAAAACAAAGAGTAGAAGCATGATGGATCGCAAAGATCCAAAAAATTTCGGAAATCGAGATACGTCATCAAAACGACGTTGATAGCTTTATTAATTCTAGAGGTATTGTTCTTCATGAATTTGTGCCTTCAGATCAGACTGTGAATGGTAAGTTCTTAAACGCCTCTAAACCCGTGTGGTCCGTTCCATTCCGATTTGTCGCGAGGGAAGCAATGGATCCTCCATCACGACAACGCCATCAACGTCGTTGATTGTAAGAGAGTTTGTGGCTAAAAACTCCACCACCGACTCTGGACCATGTGACTTCTTTGTGTTTCCTAAATGCAAAATGATGCTCCGGGGGTGAGAATTGGGGGACCTGGAAGCCACTAAGACATTAATGAAGAGGAAGCTAAAGAACCTTGCTTACTTTAAAGGACTGAAGCTTCCAGCAGTGGAAACGGCGGTGGCACTGGTGTGTTGTATCTGGAGGAGAGTACATTGGAGGGCACAACATTAATTTAACTCAGATTAATACAAAATTAAAAGCCTCTCCCCAAAATAAGCTTTCGGTTACACAGCCATCATCAGTACTGGAATAAGGTAAAGGACAAACTCAACGTGGAGTCAGACGAGAGACAAAAGCCAGGTTTTCCTATCTATGTGTTTTCCGGCGCTGATGGTGAATACAATTTATTGCAAAGGCTTTCATGAAAACATTAGTTGTATCTACTCCAACATAGTAGTTTTGCCTACGCTAGTTTTGAAATTAAATACCTACCAATTAGGGGAGAGCCTTCGTTTTTGACATCAACTCCACTGGCTTTTATTCTTATTCTTAAGTACCTCCTTATAGATTTTTTATTACATTTTTTTTTTTTTATAAAACTTTACCGCATATTTTCAAGATTTACCTCGAATAAGATGGCACATACAGTTGGTCCAAAAAAATTACAATTTTCGCCGAATTACCCTTCGATTTGACTTGGCTTCCCCGATTACCGATGCTGAAACCTATTTTTAAGGGAACACAAAACAATTTATAAATATAACATTTATTACATTATTTTTTGGTTTATCTTATGGTATATAAAGATTACAATATTTCATAACATACAATATAAATTATTAAGAATAATCAACAAAAAAATGTTCAATATTTATTTAACAAAAAGATAAATAAATCATAAATTGCAATTTTCACCAAAAAATTACAAATTCGTAGCATTGAAAATTGCAGAAAAGAGTTTTGTTAATTTTCCTAATATGTATATTGAAATCCCGCTTCAAAATTGTTTATCGCGTTTCTTTTTTAAACTCCTAACGTTTAAAGATTGTACCCTTTCGTCCATCCGACCAATTTAAAAAATATACAACCCAAATTTATTTTTAACTTCAATTTTTTTTCAATTTTTTATTTAATATTTTGAAAATAATTTACACTTGAAATATTAAAAATCGTTTAGTTACAATAATTATATGTATTCTTAATTTATTTATTATTTATATATATAATTTTATCATACGATTAATGTTTGCATGCTAGTTGTATATAAGTATGCAAATGAATAATTAAAAAATATGTAAAAACATCAAAGATAAAGTAATAACATAGATATATCTATGATCTCTGTTTTGACATTAAGTGTATTATTCAAAATCCTTAATATTCTTAAAACTGCATAGAATTAACTAAACAAAAAATAAAAGAAAATCATAATTTACAAAGACTTGCTTGCAAAACAACTATTTACTTATAACACAACTACAAAATAAAAATTAAGTATAAAATTGAGTAAAAATTAAGTTTAACTAAATAAAACTCAAGAATAATTAAGTAGGAGGTTAACGTATCATTCATTTGGAATTCATACCAATAATTAAAAATAATAAACCAACTTTTTGCATCAGTTCCTCCGTAATTACTAAAGAAAACAAAATAGTAGGGTTTTCATAATTTTTTACGCAAAATTGTTATGGTAATAAAAACATTTTTTTAAAAACCATGAGTAAGGTCATCATTAAAAGAAGAAGGAAAAATCTCTCCACGTAAAATATTTATTTCAAAATCAAAGCAGCTGTCTCTCTATAAGGCCATCTTCAATGCTGAAAGAGGTGGAAACGTAAATGAACTAAAAGAACAGGTGGGGTGATTCATGCAAAGCCAGACGCTGGCATAAAACAACCCACCTCCGACCTCCACATCTTTTGGCAAAAGGTGGTCTTATAGTCCGAAAGCTGCCATTGATTTTTAAATACAAATTTTACGTGGAGAGACTTTTCCATCTACTTTTTTTTTACTGGCCCACCTCATTGACGTAACATAAAAATTGTGTATAACACAACAGTCAAATTGAATTTTAGATAATAAAACAGAAACAAAATTATTTATAGAAAAAACATATCCCGACATACTATGCATATATTCCATAATATTCTTCTCGTTTCCAAAAAATTATAGTAAAAATTTAAAATTATTTACAATAATTTATTTAACTCATTGCTTTATACATTTACTTCAATATTTATATACACAAACATTAATCGTAAAATAATCAATAATTTACATTAAATTTTAAAATCAGCACTTANATTAATTTATTTTATTTTATAAATAGAAACGGGTAACTCCAGTAGAAAGAAATTGCACGAAATAAATAATATTCATTATTATATAACAAAATCTCAGTTGTGTGATTATTAATTTTTGCAAATACAACTACATTTTCAAACACATTTGTATTTAAATATATTATTATCTTATTTATACATGTTTATTTATTTTATTTCTTTTTCACGACAAACTTCTTATAGATAAATACTAGAGTGTTGTTTTTTACGAAGAGAGTAAAGATAAAGTTGTAATTATATAAATTAAGAGTAATAGCCTGCTTGTTTAAACGATACTGATGTAAGCAGGTTATAGATTTCAAAAGGCCTCCTTCACACGTCACTAGAGTCGCGCCACCAAACAAAGTAACAAGAAAGAAGTAGATAAGAAGGCTGTTTAAGGGCTAGATACTAATTGGCTTGGTGAGTCACTTGTGAAGGGGAAGCTCCCAGCGGCAACCACACCCACGCTGGTGCCCTATGGTAGGGCATAGCTGAGGGTAAGTCAGGCTACCATGGTAGCGAGTCACCATGTAAAAGAGTCCATATACTAATTATTGCTAACCTGATGACACGACTATGGTGGCCCAGTCTGAAGTGGGCTCAAAGATAGCTGAAAGAGAGAAAAAGTGTAAAGGTAACTAAACTGAAAAAAGTAAACAAGTTCTTTTAGATTTAAAGTGTATAGCGCTGCAATGCTGACCTCCATTATTATTATTAGCAGTCGCTGTACAGTGTACAGTTGGAAAAAACAGGGCACCTTAGTAAGTTATATGACAGCAGGGTGTTGTCACCTGTACATAGTTATTTAAATAGAATATTCCGAGAGGCCGTGAAAATAGATCAAATTTCAATTACCTGGTTTTAGTAAAAGGGTTAAGGGTTCTTATACTGGACTGATACACCTGTATATATTAGGTAACAGTTAAATGGTTTTATCCATCGGTAATAGAGGAAACAAATAATCAGTATAGTAGTAGTAGTTGGGATATCGATAGCTAAACATCGATATTTTCGATACATCGATATCGATCTTCCGACCCAACAAGCAAAAAAAAATAAACACGTTCTCGATATTCGTAATCTCGGCGTATTTTGGGGTCTAACACATCGATAATATCGATATTTTCGATGTTTTTAAGTCCGATACATGGATGTTTTTAAGTCCGTAGTACGAGTACCAACGGTACAATTACTAGACTAGTCGGGAAGGACGAACCACTTGTTCAAACCTATAAATTATGCAATTTTTTAGGTCCATTTTACTAACCTCGTGGTAGAGAGTTGCAGCCACTTCACACATCATTAGTGATCATTAGTGAGCCATATAAATGAGAGCATCACGGCGAAGGATCGAACCCACGATCTCGTACTGCCTTTGATTCAGTGATGAGCAGAGGTGGTAACTAATTTAATCTACAAGGCTACGCCGGCTCTCCCAATAATCAGTATAAATATAGTATTTAAATAAACATTGAACTCCGCTAGATTAATTGGTTAGAGGTAAAGTAATAACGTTTCTATAATGGATCATTTCTACTTTCAAATTCTAGATGAGGTCGACGCAAAAAGGTTCCAATACTTAACACGTCGCACTAAGAGGACCAAGCGCTAGATAAGGTGGTTAGAGGTGCAGTAATAACGTTTCTATTATTACATCATTTATACTTTCCAATTCTAGATGAGGTTGACGCCAAAAGGTTCCAATACTTAACACGTCGCACCAAGAGGACCAACCGCAAGATAAGGTGGTTAGTGGTTAGGGGTACAGTAATAACGTTTCTATATTAAATCATTTATATGTATACATTCCTATTACAGATCAGGTTTTCATAAATAGATTTTAATTTATAAGAATAAGCTTTAATTGATAGATGATCATGATTACCATAGAAGTCAATTAATTGGTTTAATCTGATCTGATTGAATATTGGTTTTTTACTCTCAAAACAACACTCTAGTAATGCCAAAAGTTTACCCAGAAAAACATTTACCAGAAGATTTTTTTTTGTTTTGTTTAAATATATTTATCTAATACTTATAATTATTCAAAGATAATGATTTCATCAATTTTTATTTTTTTCAATTATTATTTATTTTACAAAAATATTTATTATTATTTTTTATTAACTCAAAAGAAAATGTTTTCAATTTATAAGTTTACTTTTTATAATGTGTGACTTTTTCCAAGAAGACTCGCTGTAAAATAATGATAGAATTGAAGTAAAAAGGTTTTTTATTCTATCGTTTGTAGAATTTGTTTTTTACAAATATTATAATCCAAGTATAAACAGACATTTTATAACTTAAAAAATACATGTATTCAGACACAATAAACAAACTCCTACAAAATAAAACTAAAAAATAAAAAAAATAAATACTTAAAGAAAAATAATACTTTTGATATTTCAATATCTCCTGCTAAAGATAAAAATAAAAATGGATTGAAAAACCTTTCATAAAAACATTTGTTGTATCTACTCCTCGAAATTATAAAGTTTAGAGACAGACATCTTTTATAGGGAATTCTTCAGCAATCAACACCTTATAAACTATACTAGATACACATTTTATATGCGTGTAACTTTTTCAGCAATCAGTAAATTTCTTAGAAAAACTTATTGATTAAAGATATTTAATACCTTTTGCTTCTTTTGAAATATTAAGGAAATTTATCATTCTAAAAATCAGTTGTCACAAACACTATTGGAGCGGCTATACAGGATGGATTTAAAAGAATGAACCGATTCCACGATTAAATATTTTATTAAGCAAAAATAGCAAAAAAATCGAACTTATACTGACTTAATACAAGTATTCTACTTAGAGGTAAGATTTATTTCACATGTAACAACTGTTAAATATGGTGACCCCTTGCAGCAAGGACAAAATCAAGACAATATGAGAAATCTTCAAACATGTTGCAAAGCATATCAGGATAAATTGAATTGATCGTTGTTCGGATGTTCTTAGGAGAAGATGCATCATGATTGAATTTCTCTCTGAACGTACACTTTTATCACTGATTTAGATTTGCTCGTGAACACAGAATACCTTCAGCTTCAGTTAAGGAGTCGCCATTTTGCCAGTCAAAAAAAAAACCAGCGTTCTTGGGAGACCGATGCACCTGGCGGCGCGGTCTTGTGGCAACCATCTGACACTTAAGGCGGAAACACACTACAATCACATCACGTGACGTGATGTTTTGTATGAACTGAGAACTGCACTGATATATAATACGTCACGTGATATAATAATGTAGCTGCAATGAATACAAACCTTACTAAATCAGCACCGCACACTTTTTTCACGTGATATCACGTGAAAAAAGTACTGTCATAGTACTGTGTTTCCAATTTTAGATACCTAATCTTTCAAACA
Source organism: Gerris buenoi (assembly GCA_001010745.2). NCBI lineage: Eukaryota > Metazoa > Arthropoda > Insecta > Hemiptera > Gerridae > Gerris > Gerris buenoi. Next base: position 180,611 of record KZ651684.1, on the reverse strand, counting down.
GCCTCTCACTCATCCTGATTCATACATTTACTTACAATATATTTGATCATGAAATCGATTCATTCTTTTCCTGTCTTAAACTTAGGACACCATGAACACCCCTGAAGATGATTCTAGCAGAAGGAGCGAAACGTCGGGACGCACACACTTCGAGACACGGTCACCACTGGAAGACCTAGAACTTCATTTTGTAAACCTAGGTTCAAAACGGATTGAATACGATTTAGATCCAGATACGATACACTAAATGCTGGGATCATATCTGAATGAAACACCTGAACTCGATCCTCACATGCGCAGAGTGAAGGTGTAAGCACCCCAAGCGTGTCCTTGTATTAACTGTCTAAAGTTTTGTTTTGGATAGAGGGTTACAAAATTATTTATAACCTTCATCATGTAACCTTTGTAAAAGTTTGATGTATTGAAAACGTATCGAATACGGATTCAATACAACTCATGGAAACACTTAACTTGTTAAATCCAAAATCTGGATTCAATCCACATTGAAAACATCAAGGAAACCTAGTAATTATGTGAATTCTGACATCTTAACACCATTCATTCTACTTGCGCTACCGACACCGCAGATGGTCATTACTAGTTTATAGGCGGCTTTGTTGGAGACTTTTACAATAAGGCATTTTTCATATGGGATACTCGGTGTTTGACCACTGAATCAAATGAGAGCGTTCACATTGAGTAGCGATGGCCAGCAATACAGATGCCGTGGCACATCAGAGAATTCCCTAAATTCTAGCGGAGATAAATCTTTCTTCATTTCTTAAACAAAATTATTTTTAAAATTTTATTTAAATTACATGCGAACGGAATATCTTCAAGCGGAAAATATATTAATAAAGATAACTTTCTTATAGTAGAAGCGTAATTAAAATTAATATTCCTTCAACTTATTTTGGCAAAGATTATGCATATTTAAGATGTTTTTTCTATTTTCTTTTATTTTTTTTACATATTTAGTAGTTGTTTTTATTTTTTAAAGAAAAAAAAATACAATTTGTTTTGAAATATTAAGATTAATTCGTTTAGAAACAAAAACATCGTATGTATCTTATACCAATTCTTTTAAAAATACATCCCCTCGGGTATTGCAATAATTTATTAAAAAATATACAAATTTAAGATACTTAATTATTAAAAAATAATAATTATAAAATTATTTAAGAAAGATAAATAAGTTTAAATATCAAAATAAAGTGTCAATATTCATGTAAAACCTTAAAAGTACCTAGGTACAAACTAACAGAAAGTGAGTACCTTAAATACAAAAAAAAACGCATTCAATACCAATTTACCCCAATTTTTAAACTAATATTCCTCTCAAATTTACGTACATAAACTTTAACATAATATGAAACATATTTAAAATTAAAAAACAACATTTACTAAATAAAAAAAGCAATAAAACCTTTCTACTTAATTCCATCAATAATTTATTTAAAAATTCTCATTTATCAGAACAAGTAGGTACATATTGGAAAAACTCTAATGAATTGAATTATTTATTCTGCTGAATGAATTTGTTATTTTATCAGTGATGTTGTTGATAAAACAAAGATCATTAAATTGATATGTGCTTATCTGTGTAGTGTATAGTTTAATATTTTATTTTAATGTTTTTATTATCGCTATTAATATATATTTTGTTTGGTTTTTATATAATTTATAAATTAATAACATATTTAAAGTTAAAAATTGTGTATTAAGTTTTGAAAAAAAAAAAAAAAAAAAAAAAAAAAAAAAAAAAAAAAAAAAAAAGGGAAAAATTTTTTATTTTAATAAATCAAGTAACTAAATATCAGTTTAAGGTGTTTAAATTACGTGAATTTGTAGGATAATAATAACTAACTGTAACGCTTTGGATTGCACTGTAAAAATTAACTATAACGCTTTGGGTAGAAATTTAGTCTGATCGAGATACTAAACGGTGCAGCACTGTAACACCCATAAACTTTGGGATTAATTTGTATTTATATTTGAGCTAGTTTATTGGTGTGCAAAATAGGTCAGCATATTATATTGAATAATTTATTTCCTTATACGAATCAGAACCATGTCTAAGGCAAACGAAACGAGTATCACAAGAACCAATAGGAAGTAGCCTACCCGCGTTTCTTTTTGTGGGCAAAGATGCTTCTTTTCAACAACCACTCCTTACTTTAAATGCGTCTCTTTCATGTAATTTGTTGTTGCTATTCAATGGCAACTAGTAGTCCAATAAGAGCAAGAAAATTATCTGGGTAAACTACAATATTATAACTTATTTTATCAACGACTTGTACTGTAAGTGGACTTTACATTGCTAATAACAGGGAGGGAAGTAACCTTGGGAGTAAAAAAACAATCATACCAACTTAAAAGGTAATTTTTTAGATATTTTTTAAGTATTATGTTTATAGTAATGTTTTTTTAGCTGTTTTGTTTACTATTTTTTCGGGAAGGTTACTTTAGGTTATTATACAAAGTCTTTAAATTAAAAACAAACTAAACGTAATTAAATTATAAACGTATATATTTAGTATAACATTTTTTATTTTAATAAATCAAGTAACTAAATATCAGTTTAAGGTGTTTAAATTACGTGAATTTGTAGGTAAAACTTTTATACCTACACACTTAATAGCTATTACCCATAGTGCACTAGTCGTAGATAAAATGTAATACGCAACTTGGATCGAAGTATTTCTGCTCTCGAGATTATCTCCCTCGGCAAGCCTCGAGAGCTAATACTACAGTTATCTCCCTTGGCCTATGGCCTCGGGAGCTAATGAAGTTTTCTCCTTCGGTGGTTCCTCAGGAGAAAACTTAACCTCGAGCAGGAAAACATACTTCTCTCCCTTGTTGCGTAACTAACTATTAAGTACAGTACAAAGTACTGCTGACCAAAACTAAAGACAAAAATAATAGTAGACTTTGTAATAACCCTGGCAGTTGATCGGGGCTAAAACCCCCCAAAAAAGAAAAAGAAGAAAGCGCAACAAATTGGAAAGAGTTTGAATCTAAAGACGGCATTGACTGCGCGGGAGTAGTCACGCACGTAAAAGCACGTTCATGAAGTCTCCTGGTAGTCTTAAGTCAACGGCAAGATTTACCACACGACTCTCAGGTTGCACAACATTGTGGCACACCACCTAAAATTGTTGATCTGACGACCACTTTTATACTCTTCAAGGATTGCACAGCACATGCGTTTATTCCAGCGCGCCATTGAGGGGTCACGCTTTAGTCTTGGAAAGCGCGTCATCATTTTCATTGCGATCAAATCTTTCCCACATGATTATATAGGGTTTTACTCGCACACAATCTTTGTGTGTAAAGGCAGCTAATCTGTCCGAAAGCTGGATCCAATAAAGCTATCCAGTTTTATAGATCATGATCATGAGTGGTAGATATGAGGGGAATTCAGACCGAATCCAGAAATCCAGACAGTTTCCAGATCGTGAATGGAGGGAACTTTAGAGTTCCTTTCGTATTATAGTTTTTAGTTCATACAGTAGCATAACCGACACATGAGACATGACTATACATTTTTCATACTTATTAGTTAATTTATTACTTGTTTTATTATTTTTAATGTTAACATACAAGAACATACAAGTGTACAACATTTACAGGGATATCTAATAATAATGAATAATTGAAATTCTGCTACAATAAATTTGATAATCAGAAATAAAGAAAGTCCATAAAATGTTACATTTTAAACATTTGTCTTTCCCCTAACTTCCTCTGTTGGAACAATGCCTAAAGTATTAATTATTACAAAGTCAAGGGAAAGAACGGCGAGATAAAGCAAAAGTTGATAAGTAATTTGGTTTTATTATTTTCTATTTTGGGCTCATATTTCCTTTTGACTCAAAATCAAGAGGTTAATTAAAAATTACAAGAGGTACCTGATTATAAGAGTTACCTATGGGAAATTGAATTGCTACCCACAAAACTTTGCAGATAGAAGCCTTATAATTAAATTACTGACTTCATACTTTACTCCTATTTATTTTGATTTATTTAATGTAGGGCAATTATTAACTCAAATTTTGTTATTTGCTGTTAGAAAGAGCATTTCTTACAAATTTAAAATCAATTAAAACGCATTATCAATAATTTTGTTTATTGTTAAAGTAATTATCTTTGATTCCTATCTTACTAATGTGATCGTTTTGAAGAACGAAAACTTTTTATGACTCTAATTTCAGAAATTCCAAAACAGAAATCCGTACCAGACCATCAGGGACCATTTTGGGTTATGTATCTGTCACTCAATTTACGAATCAACATATCTTAAAAACTACATAACAGATTTTAATGAAATTTAGATGGTACTCATAATTAGCCTATTGTTGGTTCCATATAAATTTAATTTTTTCCCCTCCACATGCACCCAAAGATACATTTATTTAAACCTATACCTGCAAAAGTACTCAAATGATTTTTATGATATTTTGGTTGGATTTTCGAAAGCCCGCAGATAGCCCCAAATTAATTTTAACGTACTGCGCACATTAAATATTGTAAAATTGATACTATNCGGTGGTGCCTCAGGAGAAAACTTAACCTCGAGCAGGAAAACATACTTCTCTCCCTTGTTGCGTAACTAACTATTAAGTACAGTACAAAGTACTGCTGACCAAAACTAAAGACAAAAATAATAGTAGACTTTGTAATAACCCTGGCAGTTGATCGGGGCTAAAACCCCCCAAAAAAGAAAAAGAAGAAAGCGCAACAAATTGGAAAGAGTTTGAATCTAAAGACGGCATTGACTGCGCGGGAGTAGTCACGCACGTAAAAGCACGTTCATGAAGTCTCCTGGTAGTCTTAAGTCAACGGCAAGATTTACCACACGACTCTCAGGTTGCACAACATTGTGGCACACCACCTAAAATTGTTGATCTGACGACCACTTTTATACTCTTCAAGGATTGCACAGCACATGCGTTTATTCCAGCGCGCCATTGAGGGGTCACGCTTTAGTCTTGGAAAGCGCGTCATCATTTTCATTGCGATCAAATCTTTCCCACATGATTATATAGGGTTTTACTCGCACACAATCTTTGTGTGTAAAGGCAGCTAATCTGTCCGAAAGCTGGATCCAATAAAGCTATCCAGTTTTATAGATCATGATCATGAGTGGTAGATATGAGGGGAATTCAGACCGAATCCAGAAATCCAGACAGTTTCCAGATCGTGAATGGAGGGAACTTTAGAGTTCCTTTCGTATTATAGTTTTTAGTTCATACAGTAGCATAACCGACACATGAGACATGACTATACATTTTTCATACTTATTAGTTAATTTATTACTTGTTTTATTATTTTTAATGTTAACATACAAGAACATACAAGTGTACAACATTTACAGGGATATCTAATAATAATGAATAATTGAAATTCTGCTACAATAAATTTGATAATCAGAAATAAAGAAAGTCCATAAAATGTTACATTTTAAACATTTGTCTTTCCCCTAACTTCCTCTGTTGGAACAATGCCTAAAGTATTAATTATTACAAAGTCAAGGGAAAGAACGGCGAGATAAAGCAAAAGTTGATAAGTAATTTGGTTTTATTATTTTCTATTTTGGGCTCATATTTCCTTTTGACTCAAAATCAAGAGGTTAATTAAAAATTACAAGAGGTACCTGATTATAAGAGTTACCTATGGGAAATTGAATTGCTACCCACAAAACTTTGCAGATAGAAGCCTTATAATTAAATTACTGACTTCATACTTTACTCCTATTTATTTTGATTTATTTAATGTAGGGCAATTATTAACTCAAATTTTGTTATTTGCTGTTAGAAAGAGCATTTCTTACAAATTTAAAATCAATTAAAACGCATTATCAATAATTTTGTTTATTGTTAAAGTAATTATCTTTGATTCCTATCTTACTAATGTGATCGTTTTGAAGAACGAAAACTTTTTATGACTCTAATTTCAGAAATTCCAAAACAGAAATCCGTACCAGACCATCAGGGACCATTTTGGGTTATGTATCTGTCACTCAATTTACGAATCAACATATCTTAAAAACTACATAACAGATTTTAATGAAATTTAGATGGTACTCATAATTAGCCTATTGTTGGTTCCATATAAATTTAATTTTTTCCCCTCCACATGCACCCAAAGATACATTTATTTAAACCTATACCTGCAAAAGTACTCAAATGATTTTTATGATATTTTGGTTGGATTTTCGAAAGCCCGCAGATAGCCCCAAATTAATTTTAACGTACTGCGCACATTAAATATTGTAAAATTGATACTATTTATTAGAGTAAACATAAAAACAATTTTGAAAGATTTAAAAAAGGGTGTAAAATTTAAATAAATTTGAGTATCGACAACAATAATAGGTATTGTACAATTTATATAAAATCATTAAAGTATACGAAATAAGACGTGTAAGGAAGCTATGTGCCAGACTAATAGACAGAATATTTTAATCAATGTGTCACGAAAGGTAGTACAAAGAAATTTAGAATTGGATGAAATGTACAATATAGATGATAAATAAAACTACTACATATTGGGTTTCATATTTCCCAATTTAGAGTAGGTGATCTCCGTCCAATAAAGCTGGCAGTAATTATATGAGAGTATAATGTTATTTAATTATTAACATAAATAATTATGATAGCTTATGCATGGACTTCTTTTGAAATATTACAAATTATTAAAGCTTTATATTTAATTGCTAATAAGAAATTTTAAACGTAAAATATTCGTTGATAAATACAAGGTGGGGCAAAAGATGTGTATCGGTTTCAAAGAGATGTAGAAAAAAACTATTTAACTTACAGAAATAAGGTTTATATTCTTCGATTCAGTAGATAATATAGTTTTTTACATTAAGTTTTGAAGATGGCGCCCGTCAGCCGTAATACATTCTTGAAGACAATTCCGAAAGTTTTCAACCGCTCTACGGCACATTGGGATGGGTATAGCCATAACTTCCTCCCTTTTTATTTCCTTGAGCTCTTCCAGGGTGTGTGGACGATGTTTAAAAACTTTTTCCTTTAGGTATCCCCAAAGAATAAAACCACGTACACTTAAATCTGGTGAGCGTGCAATGGCAAAAATTCTGTTTATTAACAGTTCTACACAGGTGGAAGAGGGCCTCGTCACTGAATGTATCGCGGCTGACGGCCGCCATCTTCAAAACTTCAAAACGTCAATTCAATATTCAAACGTCATCTTCAATTCAATCTTCAAAACGTCATCTTCAAAACTTAATGAAAAAAACTATATTATCTGCTGAATCTTACAATATAAACCTTATTTCTGTGAGTTAAATAGTTTTTTTTCTACATCCCTTTAAAACCGATACATATCTTTTGCCCCACCCTGTATTTTTAAAATTTATGTTTTAGGCATGATTATGTCCCTAACTACGGCTAGTTCAGAAACAAGAAAATATTATTCAAATTTATTTAAATATACATTATCTAAATAACATATACAAAAAGAAAAGGAAATTCCATACATCCTCAAGCTAAGAGGTTTAAAATCAAAGTATTCTCCCAACGTCCCAAATTTGCACAACCTGTCTATTCATGAAGTGAAAATTAATTTAGGTTAGTCTCGAACTTGTTAAATAATTTAGTGCCTAAACTAAGATTAATGGATTAAATAGAGTAGTTTGTATTTTGTATGAATAGTTTAGTAGAATTAGTTTCGTCTTAAACATATTCATTTTTAATAAGGCACACATTTACTTGAGCATCCTCCTTGGTTCTAAACAATAGTCTGCCCTACAAAAGTCTCAAAGGTTTTGTGTCTCCCCAAGACCTTGAGACTCCTGAAACAGTTTTATTGCGCAATTTAAAAAATTGAGTCTTATCACGTGTAAGACTAAATAATCTTATACAGAATTCTGTAGGACAATGAGTTCTACAGTTTTCTTAGAGTATATTTAATATACATTTGTCTCAATAATTAGACAAAGGGATATTATCACATTTTTATATACACAAGTTTGATATTCCTTTGTCCCAAGGTAAATTGGACTAAAATTCTAATTCAGACTAAGGAATATATGTATACAGGGTGTCCCAGCTAATATGGAACAGCGAAATATCTCCGGAACCATGATAGATAGAAAGATGCGGTTTTCAGGGTTCGATAAAGGCTAAAAAGGCGCTTCTAGAACATATGCTGAACATTTTCTGTGTGCAGCAAAAAAGTGTGAAATTAACGAAATTAATAAAAAGTGAATAGGAAGCTATATGTTAAAGATTAGATTTAGATTCTATGGCTAAAAATAAGAATTTTTTACTCTTGAAAAAATTTTTCTCCGAGCATTAGTTTGCCGTCTGGAGAGCCTTGAATGTGTTAAAATTGAAACTTTAAGTCCATTTTACAGCTGAACTAATGGATTTAGGAAAATAATTCTGGAGACAAAAAATTCTTATTTTTAGTCATAGAATCCAAATCCAATCGAAAATTCATACCTTATATGTAACTGTTTTTTTTTTTCCTAAAAGGTGTTCAGCAGGGCTCAAAAAGTGAAGAAAATATCAATTATGCATCCTTTTAAGAATAGATTTAGATTCTATGGCTAAAAATAAGAATTGTTTGTCTCTTGAATTATTTTCCTAAATCCATTAGTTTAGCTGTTAAATGGATTTAAAGTTTCAATTTTAGCACATTCAGGGCTCTCCAGACGGCAAAATAATGCTCGGAGCAAAAAATTTCCAAGAGTAAAAAATTCTTTTTTTTAGCCATAGAATCTAAATCCAGTCTTAAAATATAGCTTCCTATTCACTTTTTTTAAATTTCGTTATTTTCACGCTTTTCTGCTCAACACAGAAAATGTTCAGCATATGTTCTAGAAGCGCCTTTTTAGCCTTTATCGAACCATGAAAACAGCATCTTTCTATCTATCATGGTTACGGAGATATTTCGCAGTTCCATATTAGCTGGGACACCCTGTATAGTACCTTTCGAGGCCCCCTGGAGAGCCGCGGCCCCTCTGTTAAGAACCACTGGTCTAGATTGTGTTTTTTAGAATNTAGAGGAGGGGGGGGGGCGTGTAGTACAAAAGTACCTTAAATAGATATACGGTATTTTTTACTGCCAATATGAAGTTGCCTCGTACGTGTACAATACACATACAATGTTTTCAGTACACACAAACAGTTCGCAAGCAACTAATGAATGAGTGAAGGACGGATGAGTTCATTTCCCAATGTCGTCGGCCAAGCCGTTTCAAGATGGCGGTCATTTAAAAATTTGATTGAGTGAATCATCTTTCGTAAACGTGAAACTTCATGAATATTCATTTTGTATTGCACAAACTACTCCAATGCTGTAAGATAATACATGTTAATAACTTGTATTAGTATGCTTTAAGATACGGTCGATCATATAATATAAAATAAATGATAAAAAAATTATAATAATAATAATTAATAAAATTATCATAAAATCATAATATATCATACTATTTATGTTAATTTTTTTTAATCAATTTTTTAACGCTTTGATTACAATACTAATTAAATAAAATCACTATTATAAATATGGTAGAAACTATATTGATCTTTAAATTTTCAATTTGACTTAAAAATAATTTCCTTATTCTTAATTTTCTCATTATCAATAAACATCTGTTTTTTCCCCGGCAAAAATATTTAGTAACATCGCTTCTAGTTATTTTAAACTATTAGAAAAAAAAGAAATAAGTTAAAAAAATAATATATAAAATGTTGATTTTTTTCTTTATTAAATTGGAAAATAGAGAGGCTGCAAGTGAGAGAAAATGGATTAAACTTCTCCGTGAAATATGACTTTTTGGGGAGTTACAATGTTGAAAATCATTTTCCTTTCACCCCTCGTCTCTCTAAAACTCAAGATATAAAGTTGACGGTATTTCATTTCAAATTTTCCCGGGTTGAATGTTGGCGGGGTTTTCAGGCCTGTGTTTTCCCCAAGGGTCGCCAACGTGCCGACTATAATACTTTTTATTATTAATTACGTAAACTCTTCTTCTCTTTGCTTCTGCCTTTACAACGATTTTATCATATTATTTGTCTTGAACCGAACGTCTATCTTTTATTTAACCAGACGGTTTTCTTCAATTTTATTTTTTACAACTTTAAATTATTAAGAGTGCTATTGTTAATTTACGACTACAGAATACATATTTTTTATAATAAAGAATGAAACTAGGAAGTAATAGAAGAATTGTTAAGCTAAAATTAAAACGCAATCATTTTTATTTTACACTACCTTTATAAATAAGAAGCAAGAATTAAAACATTTTAAATAAATTAGTATCTTTTAAGTTTATTAAATAAAGTATATTTTTGTAAAGAAATAATAAGAAACTGGTTTCTTATTCTCAGTTTATTTTATCAAAATATCTACAATGCTTATCTCTTGCTGATTTATAATGCCTACGAAGATTACTTAAAACATTTTATCTTGACAAAATAAAACATCTTATTTTATAATACATTATTGTATGACATTAGAAGTGAAACTCCTACTGTCAATTCTCAAGTTTCTTACACTAAAGAGGATATTTTTCTCTATTCTTTAGAGATATTATATTAAAAATAATTATAATTAACTTCAACATTGGCTATTTTAAACAAGTGAATTCTATGATATACTAGAAACTAATAATATGTTTTAATACAAATAAAATACTTGAATCAATTTAATAACACAATCAAAACTCGTAAAATCTACACATTAGCAAATAAATTGGTAAGGCGTGAAATCTCACGTAAAAAGGGTTTCGTTGGTATTGTGAAACAAAATTAG
>KZ651684.1:157600-169297 GCA_001010745.2 Gerris buenoi | reverse complement strand
TTAAAGTCAAAATGCATATACCTACTAGATCCAAAAGATCAGATTATCTATTAATAATAATCAGTACACGAATAAGGTTGTTCACACAAAAATTGTAAATGTAACAATTGACCGGCTTTGGCTGTTCTAAATCAGCCTTCTTCAGATAATCTAGAGGTTACTGGATCGACTTCGAAAGTACAAATGCAAGTCCCACTTGCACTTTTAAAGTCGTTCTAGTAACCTCTAGATTGGTGCGTAGTGCGTAGGCTTCCGAGGGTAGACTCGTAATAAACGGCTTGATTTTCTGGTAAAATCCGCGTCACGAAGGGTTCGAAGTCGTTGGACTTTAAACCCTGCTGTTATTTTTAGTAACAGCAGAATATATAAAAAAAAAAAAAATGTGTAAAATGTGCGGTCTTCAGCCCCCCCCCCTTATTATAACTAATTTCATGTTCACAATACCAACAAACTTTTTTTACGTGAGACTTCACGCACAACTACAGACTTATTTTATTTATAGTCTTTTCACTCGATGCACTTGTTATGTGAAGGTCCTATTTTTACTTTTGAAGTCTAACCAGTAAACTCTAAATTGGAGCGTATGCTTCCGCGGGTATACTTTTAATAAACAGCTTGATTTTCCGGTAAAATCCGCGTCACAAAGGGTTTGAAGTCGTTGTAGCTCAAACCCTTAAATTTACTCACAGCAAAAATATAAAAAATATGTAAAATGTTTGGTCTTCTTATTTGGCCCCTTTTTATAACTAATTTCATGTTCACAATACCAAAAAACTTTTTTTACGTGAGACTTCACGCACAACTACAGTCTTATTTTATTTATAGTCTTTTCGCTCGATGCACTTGCTTTCAATACCCGGACACTTTTCTTCATCAACCTTCTTTTTACCTACCAATTTTTTTTTTTTTTTTACGTTTTCTTTACTTTCCATTGTCTTTTTGGGGTAATTTTTAAATAGGGGTCCTATACAACGCTATGATTCTACTGTTGAGATGGTGGTATGGTGTGGAATGGTGTCGACTTTGTGAAAGGGGCCTTTCCCTTGACCAGTTCTAAAGGTCTTTTGATCAGCTGTCTGCCTCCGGCATTCAAAGCTCAATGCCGATAAGACGTCCCCCGAGCAAGAACCTTAAGGCCCCCATACACACATCAACTTGTTGTCCAACTTGGTTGAGTTGAAGTTGAAGTTGGAGTGTATGGACAGGTTGAGAGACCAAATCACAAGTTGAACAACCATGTTGAAAGACATCAAAACCCTTTTGATATTGGTGGGCGGAGCTTATGTTTTTATCTCTTCCGATTCAAAAGTTATTGGAACCGTACAGAGTGACAGACAGACACAGGAACAAAACTATTCGGGTATAGTTACACTTAATGCTGGGTTCTCTCTCTACTGATGTTGTTCAACTTTTTTTGATGTTGATCAACCAGGTTGAGAGACATAGTTGGACAACCAAGTTGAAGTGTGTATGGGGGCCTATAATAGATTTCAATCGCATGTTGTGTTACACTGTCCCTCATGTTTTGACTATTTTTTACCCTGGTGTCTAAAATCTTAGTACTATAATTTAAAAGTATTTGTAACGCATGTTTTTAATTTGACAAGATCAGCGGATTAGTTTTTTCCAGTCAGATCTAAAGAGTAATGGTTGCCCTTTGTGATTAAGACCTGATCGGGCTTACTCCGTGATCAGATCACAATTGAAGACAACACATTTGCACTAAATTATGGCATTAATGTTTCAATACTGAGCTAACTAGGCATCGCATGGCTCTATCAATGAAGCGAGCGTATTTCAATAAAATTATGAATATTGAAATTTATTAATCATGATGAATGTCATAGTTGAAGATAAGCGGAAGAGTGTAGTGTGGGGTAGAGTGGGGGTACTCGGTACAAAGCTTTACTTCACGACTATAAGAATGTTAACCACACACAATAGCTTTTAAACTATTATTAAAAATGTATCACGTCACTCCTCAAAACCTAGTGCTTGCATCAAGTTGAAATTTTACATATCTCTTTCAATTCAACTTTAGACGATATGTGAAGTTTTACTAAAAACGTTTTGTTAGAACCTAAGATAATCGGTAAAAATGTTATATTTTCTACAAACCTTTATATATATAATGAGATATACATGTATATGTTTAAAAATATAGCAACAATTCCCTTTTTCATAGTCAAGGCTAAATATAAAATTCAAGATAATAATCTACTAACCTATTTATTAAATAAAACATCGATATAAAAATAAATAATTATGTAAATATAAGATCTTTCTTTAATAAATAATAAATATAATCTAAAAATATACCTTAATAAGAAAATTGTAGGGGGGGGGTTCATTGTTAAAAGGTTTGCAGTTATAAACTTAGTAATGCGGTTTTGCTTCTACTTTTTCTCGGGCTTCATTTAGATTTTGAATCGTGAAATATGTTTAACCGTTGTAAACAACAAAAGGCAAATTGGTATTTTTTGCATAAAGGTCCGATTCAATTTATGAATCACTTAATAATAATAGTACGAGGACAAAATAAATTCATTTTTCTCATTACAACTATTTTTACTCTGTGTTGCTGTATTGTATAATCCTTTATTATATCAACTTCTATAATGGTGTAGGTTAATGCTTCTAATTAAAAAAATAAAGCAAGTAAAGATGAACTTTACTTGTTATAAAATCGTGTAACCTGAATTTGACCCCACTTCCCGATCACCTGGAAAGCTGAAACTTGTACTGATTATGTATTTCATATGACAATACTATTTTCAGTAACAATTAATTATCTAATAGTTAACCAATTAGTTAACCATTAATTGGGGGGNTGGGGGGTTCAGTATTAAAGTGGACCAAGTCCATCAAACTTGATTTTGAGTTACAGACACTTTTGTGAATTTACTCAGTGCACAGTGCTAATTATTGCATTATAAAGTTTAATTAATTCGATTCTTCTATAGCTTAGTTCATTGATAAATATATATTACAGATTTTAGGTTGATACCTTAAAAAAAACTAATTTATGACATTTCAAATGGAAGCTACTGTGACTTGGTTCAGATTTGCTCTGAAACTTCTTCAGTGATGGTTTCTCATGGTACTAACAATTATTACACTCTAACCCTATTAAAATATACAGTATAAGCTTTCAGAATATATCTCTATTTAATTTTTTTTAAAAAATGGACTTGGCCTACTTTAGCACTGACCCCCTTAATTAAGTAATTCATAATTAGTTAATGGGGGGAGGGGCCACACTCAACATTTTGATTTTTTGACAAAATGACATAAAAAATTTAACACTATCCACAAGCGTTATATATTTTTATAATCTACTCTTTAATGCCTTTCATTTGATACCCCACTCAAAATTTAAAAAATATATTCCTTTCACAAGACATGAATTATCCTAACAGCTATAATTTTAATAATTATCCTAATAGGTTTAAACAGCTGATAATTTTGAGTTTCATGTTTTTACTAGTTTTAATTTAAAAGTGATTGGAACCGTACAGAGTACTGAGTGGCAGAAGGACAGGCAGACAAAGGAACAGGGATTCAGGGATATAGCTATAAGGTTGTTTTTTTGGTTTTACCAACAAAAGCTATGAAGTGGTATGGTGTTAAAAGGAAGATGTGTGAAAAGGGCCTTAGGACAGCAATGCTAAAGGGCTACTGCTGATGCTTAACTGCGAAAGTGCTTAAACCACTCCCGTTCCCCTGTGTGGTATAACATCAGCCCTCTGATTGTTTTACATTTGAATGTAATGCCTTAACCACATTAATTTTCACTTCAAAATCAAAGATAGTTATTCTAATTTAAGCTTTTTACGTACATAAGGTAAGGTAGTTATCAATTCAATGTGGTAGTCATCATTGGATTAATCAAAATAATCATTATGAATAAGTAGATTAGTAGTTCTATCCGTAATAGTAATTACTGAAGCCTTATATTAGGCTAAATATAGCTTATATAGCTAGACAATTAATTAACAGGCAGTACAAATTAACATTTCCTGATTCTGTTAGAAGAATGATTCTGTTAGAAGAATGCTTCTGTTAGAAGAATGATTCTGTTAGAAGATGACTCGGTTAAAAGAATGATTCTGTAAGAAGAATGATTCTGTAAGAAGAATGATTCTGTTAGAAGAATGATTCTGTTAGAAGAATGATTCTGTAACGAACAATATCTTTATTCATAAGAGGATCAATTAGCATCTAAATATTAACTTTTAGAAATAAGTTAAATTATTATTTGAACCTTTTAATACAATGAAAAATCACACTTTCCAACTTTTTAGTCCAGTCTATATAGGTTTTTTCTTCGGAATAATTTTAAGCCACGATTTTTTTTACAGAGAGCTTTGTTATGCCATTGCAAATAATATATGAAAAGTCCCCAACTTTTTTATGTACGCTTCCCTCTTTTTTAGAGGAGGGGAGGAGGGGGGTAAAATTTAAAGGACTTTAGCTAAGCAAGTAGGGTATTATTTTCTATGCATTTTTTTTACGCTGAATTGATTAAAACAAGAATCAAGTCGATACGAATCAAATATTTTAATGTACACCTAGGGTTACCTCAAGAATTTAATTTTCGACTTTTTCTCCAGGGACCTTCCTAAAAGATTCTAATTGGCTAAAAAAAATTCATTTCTTATTACATTAAAATATTTGAGTTTTTTATACATAAAACCCCTTATATCTTCCAAACTATAGGTCGTATCGACTTGATTCTTGGTTTAATCGATTCAGCGTAAAAAAAATGCATAGAAAATGATACCTCACAGGCTTAGCTAAAGTCCTTCAATTTTACCCCCCTCCTCCCCCCTCTAAAAAAGAGGGAAGCGGACATAAAAAAGTTGGGGACTTTTCATATATTATTTGCAATTGCATAACAAAGCTCTCTGTGAAAAAAAAATCGTGGCTTAAAATTATTCCGAAGAAACACCCTTTTTTTTGCCTAATTTTACTGGACTATTTATAAAAACAGAAGTTTTTGGCCAACAAATTCTTTAAATTACCTTAAAAATGTGAATAATTAGCATTGTCAACTTTTGAAAATCTGCCAATTAGAGTGGCAGCTTCAACATCTTCTATTATTTTGGACGAATGGTCAAATGAGATCTTTTTCGATTAATTGTGGGATCACACTTATGTCCAAGCAATATTAAATGTGTGCAGGCGATAGAAATTAGAAATTAATAAGAAACCGTGAGAAATCTGTGAGCAACTTTCGACAATCCAGCCAAATTTTTCAAAATCGGATGAGTACTTTTAAAAAAATGGCTGTTAATAAAAAAAAGTTTGTGCGCACACGGAAGGAAGCAATAGGCGCAAATGGTTAAAACTAATATGATTCTAACATTGTGCTATTTTATGTATTTCTAAATATATAATTTTTTTATATATATGCTATTTCTATATATGGCCCATCATCTTAATTTCAGATGAGTTGAGAAATTATGGAATTTATTAGGTGTAAATAAATTAACACAGATTAATTCATATTTTTGAAACGTTTCAACCCTAAAGGGTCATCTTCAGTCAGTATAATAAAAACATTATGCTGTTTTTTTGTTGTACGTGTAATCAATAATGAGTCAGAGTTAAAAGTGAAAAATTTACTCTCAAAAGAGGTCGTCAATAATTAAGATTAAAAGACAAGTACTACACAACCACAACTGTGATAAATTGAATTAATTTGATTAACATTTAACATGCAAAAAACTAATAAAGTTATAACTATGGTAACTAATAAAATTCAACAATTAAAAAACCAAAACAAGCAACATCCATAATTAAAATGACAACGATTAAAAAATAATAATAATAATTTTCTATCGTTGTTAATTTATTTACACCTAATAATGTCCATCATTTCTCAACTCATCATATATTAATAAGGTGTTCTTAAACTTTTAGTTTAAATTTTCCATCTCAATTTCATTAAAATCGGACAAGTAGTTTTTAAGATACAATCATTTACATATACATTAGTATGTCATGGTGCTTTATTGTAAAAGGAGAGAAGAAAATTTTATTTGGCAATTCAATTATTCTTCAATAATTTCATTGATTGACGTGCCTGAAAGCACAGATTAACTATTCATCTATTACTAGATTTGAAATTAAATCTAGCTTGTTATTCAGCCTTTTATCGTGTCACTTCTCCTAATAACAGAATCCTCAACCTATCACTTTTCAATTAAACAAATACCTAATGGAGTCAACAGCTGGCCGTCGACAAATTTGACTGTTTCAGAACAGAAATTAAATTAATCAATGTGCGAATAGATGTAAATTATTTGATTTTGTATAGTTTGCTACAATGGTAACTGAGATAAATAGAAACAACTATAATAAAAGAATATAAAGTAGTTTGTTTCGACCAAATGGAAATGGGAAATTTTACTCAAAAATTGGAATTTTACTCAACTCTGATAATCTGAAGCTGCATAAATCCATGAAGATGAGACCGGCAAGGCTAAGTATAATCTGTAAGAACTGCTTTAAGTGTATTTGAGGAAAAACGGGAAGTCGCCTTCCGAGATAAGAGCTACAGCACAGGTGGTTAAACAATGTCTTAGGCGGGGGCCTAAGACGATTGTTAGAAAATGTTGGTTACACGATCAAACATTTTGCGAAAACCTAATGTCAGGCAAATGTTTGCGCAAACATTTTGACCGTGAATGCGGGCCTTTAGCATATTAGGTTACGTACTCTCATTAATTAAACTTTTGTCGTAGTTCAAATAAAATTTTAATCATTATTACCATGACCCTGTATTAGATTTAAGTTTGATTCCTTTGATTCTGGTATTGCCTTTAATGAATCTAGTTAAATAAAAAGTCATTTAAATAATTTGAATTTAAACATTATTAAGACTTTCTGATTACAACTCATTGTAAGAGTTTTGTTAAATGTCAAAGCACTAGTTCGAAAAATACAACAACAAATGTCTATGCATACAATGCGTTCAATGAGTGACTCTGGACTGAATTTTTGAAAGTGAAAAAAGTGACGCCATCTCTCAGACAGCTATAGATCTTTGACTCAAATGCAGTTAAAAACAGATGACACATTCAATTAAATTGATTGGGCATCCTAAAAAATCCTCACCCTTGAGTTTAGGGAAGGGCGCTCTTGGGACCAAATCTGGCAGATAAGAGGAAAACAATTGCGTTCATATAGACCACCTCAACTAAGTTCGCGCGCAGCTCTCTTTGCATAGGTGTCAACGAATGCGGAACAAACTTTGCAGATACCTTTCACACGATAAATTATAATACATGATACTGTGAACAGTGCCTACAGCAATAGAGAGTTCACCTGCGATGTTTTGGATGCTTGTTCAGTTCATCAGATAGCGTGAAGCAGCTCTCGCACATTATTTACAGTTTCATCGCACCAGCTGGTCACTGGTCTACCAGCATGTGGTCGACTAGTACATTGGCAAAACTGCTACCTAAAGCTACAAATCAATTATGGGCAGTAGAGAAAGCTTTATTCTACATAACTTAGGTCAATAGTTGACCGGGAGATAGAAACTTCAGTCCCGGCGCTTGTTAAACTCATTGTGTACGTCTAACTCATACCAAAAGCAAACAAAAACTTATCCTAAGCATAAAATGTTTCATAATTTCAGTGGTTAGGGAAATAATAATTCTAATAATACAGTTTCTAGCAAGACGCTCAAAGAGAAACATTGAGTTGGATACAGTAGCTCGTTATAACTAAGAGTAAACTGCTTGAAGCATGGCTTACCAACTTAACCTTCCAAAAGGACTTTCCAAGATTGTTTCAGTCAGCAAACCTCAGGCACCTTAAACTTCCTCAGTATTTCAAGGTGGCAAACAACTTAGCTCCTCAACTGAATTAAACCAAAATCTACCCTTACAGATTTCTTTCAAAAGCATTCATAAAACCCCAACGACATGATAAAAGATAAAGTATTACAACTTGTGTTCTCCTATAATTAAATTGTTTAGCAATTCAAGAGGTAGTGAAAACTTTTTTTTATATTACATAATTTGCATTTGTAATTTTAAAGTAGAATTTTTCCTTCTATCCAATTTCATTTGTATTTTTAACTTTTTAACACAAATAAAAGTTTTTTTGTTATTTTTAAAATAGCTTTCTACCTATCTACTTAAATGGCTTTCAAGACAGGGGTACCTATCTAAAAAAAAAAGCAACCTAATAATCAAACTTTTATATTAGTTGATAATTGAATTTAACTTAACTTGGATGAAAAAAGTTTATTTTGATTTTAATCCTAGTTAGATTTTCATATCAGTCTGGCTAATGTGTTGTTGCAAAAGTTTAAAAACTCTATCTCATTAGAAACATGTATTTTTTTTGTAAAGTGTATAACATTTTTTTAATTTTAAATATATACATCGTTACTGTCTTCTTGATCGTAGGTATAAGATTTCTATTGAGAAGAAGCTTCGTATTTAATTGAGAAGAAGCTATCGTATTAGCTTCGTATTTTAGCTTCGTATATAATAATGTAGTTCTAAAACCAGCTTGGACATAAGCACGGTTTGAAAGTGTGGTGCAGGACCAAGCCTGGTGCAAAATTCCCGTCTCCAAATCCAGCAGTCAAAAATCCTTAGAAAAATAACCATTGCTCCTCTCTATGTTTCCAACCTTACTCTCCATGAAGAGTTGCCTTTGTCCAACATCTAACCGTATCCCGATATTGAAAATTCTGTGAATACACATCCCACCATCCCAATCCTCTTGTAAAATTTCTGTCCTCAACGTTACCCCAAGAAACCACGAGAAGGTGGACCAGAGATCTTATCTTAAAATATATCTATGTTTCTTATATTATGTTAATTGATTAAAATTATTTTTAACAATAATTATAATCTATTTCTTAAATTTTATAATAAGTAACATTAATTGTCTGGAATTATAATTATTTTTCTATATTTACTGCTAAAGAAGTGAAGTCAATGGACTTATTCTTCTTCATATTTTTTTCCGCCACATAATCAAATATCATTATCACTTACTGCAACCAATAAAAATTAAAATATACAGGTATATATATAAACACAGTTTCAACGAAACACCAATCAACGAAAAAAGGCATAAATATAAGGAAGTTGAGCCATCTAACTTCTATAGGATGTACTTATTAGTAAGGACTAAATGATTATGCTTACAAGGATAAAAAACCATTGCCAAAAAGGATAATCGTTTGACTGCATAACTTTCTTTCAACTAAATTATTACTTATAACAGGATTGTTAGAAAACATAAGCCAATATATGTGTATATATCTATTAAAACTATTTTGACTAATCTCAAAAAGGCAGATGCTTTTTACTTATAATCCATATAAGAGAGGATGAAGAGCGTAAAAGTGTAGTGGGCCCATAACCTATTGGTTTTCAGCATTAATAATATTGTACAAGAATAACAACTTTCTTCCGCTTAATTTAAACCCACAAATTTGTATTTTTTATTTGAAAAACATTATGCAAAAAGACTTGCCTGATTTAAACAGTGATGTCAGACCTGTGCAAGTAACACAATCTAACAAATTGTAAAAAAATAATAACAATAAACTTTTTATAAAAAGAATAATAAGTTAATTCTTTGTTCATTCAATCCATAATTCGTTAACATAAAGTTTGTTTTTAACTTAAAAAAAAAAAATAAACGGACAGTAAAATCTATTTAAAACAAACTTATAGAATAAAAAAAAAATAAATAAATAAAAATAACTAAAATTAAAAATTATTAAAAAAGTTATTTAAAAAAAATTAAAAAGACTTCAAAAAAAAAGAGTGGAAAGTAAAATTTAATAAACTTTTCTTAATTTAATTTTTTGAAAACAACTTTTATATAATTTATTAGTTTAACATTAAGTTAAAATTAAAGAAGTTGAAATTTAAATAGTAAAGGTATATGCATTGTATTTAAATGAAAGAAGGAAATTACCGAAATACCTGATGACGAAGAAACTAAAGCACAAAATAAATAAATTTATTGAACGAAAGTTTAAAATATAAAAGGCACATAAAATTAAGTTAATAGACGAGCAAGGTGGAAATAAAATCTGAAATAAGAGAAAATATTTCCAAAATTTTTATGGCTTTTACTAATGAATTTATTTAATCTGATTTAAGAAATGCATTTCTATGACTTTTGTTATGGTTTAAAATAATTAGAAAAACAATTAATAGGTAAGGGCCCCAAGCCCCATGACACTATAAAAATAGGCGACTAAGTTGTATTAAGGTTAAAAGCGTAGGGATTGAGATTTTTATGTTTTTCTTTAATGTTTTTGGCAAATATCTTGAAAACGAAGCTGCTGCAGGTCCTTGTTTATAGGAACTTTTTTGTTCAGAGTAAAATGTTCTATAAGAACTTGAAGTTGTGGTTTAGTTTGAGAAAAAATTTGTGCACATGGACAAGAATTGGTTGAGATCCAGTCCAAATAATATCACGCCTGGTAACATTCAATCCACCATGATTCCAAAAATTAGTCCGTTGCTCTTAGCCTGTAATTATGCCATTCACAAGCTTATGAAAAGCAGAAGTTCACCACACTAACATTCCTCAATTAGGAGAAGAAAGTTTTAGAATTTAGTGGTCGAATTTTAAATAATCAAAATTTTTAACTGTAACAAGACTTAAAAGATGCTTAGCAGCTCATAATTTGAAAATCAGTGAGTAATTGTGATAGGATTATTATGCTCTTCGAAATTGTCCTTTTGTACAATTTTCAATCTCATTTGGTTTTTGAGATATTACGAATTTTTGTGAAACACTCTCGCGATTTATTGAAAAATAAAGGGGCAAATGCTCACTAAAAATTTTTTTTTTCCATTTGACACATAGAATCCACCAGTTTCATTATGAAATGTTATCCCGGGTCACCCTTGTATTTGTATATTGTATTTATATACCCTGTATAAGTTAATTGGAAATGTAATACATATTACGGATAAAAAATATATTAAAAAAAGCAGTGTACTTCCCAATCAGATGTAAATAACAAATTAATCTTAGTTAAAGATAATTAACTTTAAATTAATAGGTATGTTATAACAAAATCATTTAGTGATACTCCAAAACACTCTTAAAACAATAATATCAGAAATATGTTTAGAAAAGCTTCATATAAAAAAACAGGACAAGAAATAAAGGAGAAAGCGAGATTAAAAAAGATTGAACGATTTTAAAAATCAGCTGCAAAAGAGAATGAAGTTTAATAGGACAGTCTTGAGTAATAGGAAGGTAAGAATAAAGCTCGTGTACAAGCATTTTGAGTAATCCTACCCAAGCTGTAGGAGTTGTGAGATGGGAATCGCACATTTTCCCAAGAAGTGTGCTGGAATTTTACCTCCAGACAAATAGAAGGAAAAGCGTCAAAGCTTGAGGCCATATTTTCCATTAGATCTAATGCTGGAAGCTCCTTTCTCTCCAGGATAAAATACTAATCCCCGTACCCTTTCACCCCCCTCTACAAATCCTTTCCATCCAGCCATTTTCTTCAGCTACATTTTTTCGGTAAGAAAGACAAGAGTGAAGTCTTGAGATAAAATAATCGCATTTAAATCTCCCTAGATCCTGTTCGTTTCTTAAATTTTCTGCCACTTTCTTTCACAACTTCTTTTATAATTAAAAAAAAACAGGACATTAAAGATTGAAGGTTAGTAAACATTTATATAT
>KZ651684.1:103706-126489 GCA_001010745.2 Gerris buenoi | reverse complement strand
CAGCCAGCCACAAAAGTGAAGTTAATATAACGGATTTAAAAAGGCATAGAAAGATCTTTATTGACAAACCAAAGATGATAATCAAAGAGAGAGAGATAGAGGAGAAAACAGAGGTACTAAAAAGAGGACGAGTTAGGTAAGTGGTTAGTAGTTAGGTCAACACTTTTACTGTGGTGTTAGAGTGACGCATAAAATCACCATAACGCAAAAGAAAGCAATGTTACAAAATGTAATGTAGTAATAAAATGTAAATGTTGGTACATACAAAATAATAATGAAATATGTATTAATCAATAATTATTGGAAAAATTATTTATAATTTATTTATCTCTTTGATATTATACTATATTTATAAAGGAGTAACACAGCAAAAATGTGGAAGTAAAATAATAACTAAAAGTAAATGTGAGACAAAATTAGACTTCTACTATATTAAAAGGATCAGTACAACTATGCACCGCACCTACACGATCAGGCTTGTGGCTAGCAGGCACTCGCGAGTGACATTCATCCGCTCGTTCCTACAACGCGAACAAACCTTTTATACACTCGTCGAGCGTTCGTCTTTTTGATAAAAAAGCTTTTGACTCGTCCTAAACAACCATTTTCAGCGCGTTTCTAAAAAAAACTTTTTTCTACATCTCAAAACGTTTAAATCTTTCAATGTTGTTGCTTTCAAATGATACCTGTGCTTTCTATTAATTAGAAGACAAGCCAGTTTCTATTTATACATAGTTTGTTGCGTATTTAATTAAACAAACCAATAAGCCATGTTAATTCTCGTTAAAGCCTTTGTAATAGAAATATCTCCAACAGACGCAGCTATTTCCTGCATTCGACAATCTGCAACGCCAATTTTCGAAATAGCCATTTATTAACAAGGAACACACACTCTCTTTCTATTATACTTTCATTAATACTGAGATACTATATAAATACTAGCCGTTATGCCCGTGGCAACGGGCAGAATAAATATGGTTAATAAAAGAGCTAGTTATAATTAAAATATTTAAATAGATATGTACTGTTTAAATAGTAAGTTTTATGCTAAGCGATTCATTACAGTGGGATGGCTTAGTGGTAGAGCGTTCGCTTAATGAGCTGGAGGTCACTGGTTCAAATCCTGCTTATAGTTCATCAATTTTTAACGTTATAAATCATTTAGAGTCGCCGACGCCGTCGCCCGTCGTCGAGACACTACTGGATTATATAAAAGATATATTTGTGTGTGTTTGTATTCTTTAAGAGTAATACATCTAAGTAAATGTAATCAATTCGTTCTGATTCGGATATAAAAGAAATATGTATAGTAAAAACCGAGCTATTAACTAAATACAAAGAAACAGTCTCTCCAGTGAAAAATTGAATATTCATCAAAGCAGCATTAGGGATATATATATATATTATAATTGAGAGCTCCCTATTGAAATATATCGCGTAAGGAGATATCGATAAAGATTTAAAACGAGATATTTGAAGGGGAGGACGCTGTATTTTGGTAACAAACATGATAAACGATATCTCGAGAAAACTGACAAGGGGGGGGGATGGAAGAGTTAGAGAAGGGGGACAACCAAATTCAACCATCTAGGGGGATAGAGTAGGGGGTACAGGAATTTATGTTTGGACCCCCCCTCCCTTAACACACTATATACATAAATCATTCTGCAGCTTTTTTGTGAATGATTTTTTTTTCGTAGGCCCATATATTACTAGCTAGTGTTAGAAGAAATCTTTGAGTGAGGGGTATAAGGACATAACTTAAGGTAGGCCTTCTCGAAATACTGTTTATCTAATTCTATTTTCTCCAATTAAATATATGTGGACTGTATAAAGGCGGAACACGGGGTTGTAAATATGAACTAAGTGGTATCTTGTAGCGCGTAAATGTGCTGCACACTGTAAATGCACTGCTGGGTATGCTCACAATAACGGTGAAGTTATGCTAGAAGTTATAAATCGCTGTGAGGTGGGTCTATCTTAGTTGTTAGAAGAACGGGATTAACTTAAGGCAGGCCTCCGCGAAATACTTTTGCATCACTGTCTAACTCTATTTTCTCCAACAAACAACGCAACATCGTTTATTAATTGTAAACATGTATTATCATATTTTTTCCTTCAATATTATATTAATTCAAAATAAGATAACATAAATACCAGACATTTTTCAAAACAGCAATTAAACATTGAAAATTAGAAATAATATTCACAGAAAAATATTTAAAAGAAATTATGTAGATCCTTCAATTAAGGTAAAATAATTTTGTTTTACCCACCTCACGACATGACTTCTAACTTTTAGCTTAACATCCCGTATATATTGCCAGCACATATAAACGTTTATTCTTTCATTGTTCATATTTTCGACCATACATTCTGTAAAGNATGTACCAAATTTCAGCTCGATTGGATAAGTAGAAGAGGGTTAACTAGCCTTCCAAAAATGTTGACGCCAGGGACCCAACCCAGGCACCCAGCCAGCCACAAAAGTGAAGTTAATATAACGGATTTAAAAAGGCATAGAAAGATCTTTATTGACAAACCAAAGATGATAATCAAAGAGAGAGAGATAGAGGAGAAAACAGAGGTACTAAAAAGAGGACGAGTTAGGTAAGTGGTTAGTAGTTAGGTCAACACTTTTACTGTGGTGTTAGAGTGACGCATAAAATCACCATAACGCAAAAGAAAGCAATGTTACAAAATGTAATGTAGTAATAAAATGTAAATGTTGGTACATACAAAATAATAATGAAATATGTATTAATCAATAATTATTGGAAAAATTATTTATAATTTATTTATCTCTTTGATATTATACTATATTTATAAAGGAGTAACACAGCAAAAATGTGGAAGTAAAATAATAACTAAAAGTAAATGTGAGACAAAATTAGACTTCTACTATATTAAAAGGATCAGTACAACTATGCACCGCACCTACACGATCAGGCTTGTGGCTAGCAGGCACTCGCGAGTGACATTCATCCGCTCGTTCCTACAACGCGAACAAACCTTTTATACACTCGTCGAGCGTTCGTCTTTTTGATAAAAAAGCTTTTGACTCGTCCTAAACAACCATTTTCAGCGCGTTTCTAAAAAAAACTTTTTTCTACATCTCAAAACGTTTAAATCTTTCAATGTTGTTGCTTTCAAATGATAACTGTGCTTTCTATTAATTAGAAGACAAGCCAGTTTCTATTTATACATAGTTTGTTGCGTATTTAATTAAACAAACCAATAAGCCATGTTAATTCTCGTTAAAGCCTTTGTAATAGAAATATCTCCAACAGACGCAGCTATTTCCTGCATTCGACAATCTGCAACGCCAATTTTCGAAATAGCCATTTATTAACAAGGAACACACACCCTCTTTCTATTATACTTTCATTAATACTGAGATACTATATAAATACTAGCCGTTATGCCCGTGGCAACGGGCAGAATAAATATGGTTAATAAAAGAGCTAGTTATAATTAAAATATTTAAATAGATATGTACTGTTTAAATAGTAAGTTTTATGCTAAACGATTCATTACAGTGGGATGGCTTAGTGGTAGAGCGTTCGCTTAATGAGCTGGAGGTCACTGGTTCAAATCCTGCTTATAGTTCATCAATTTTTAACGTTATAAATCATTTAGAGTCGCCGACGCCGTCGCCCGTCGTCGAGACACTACTGGATTATATAAAAGATATATTTGTGTGTGTTTGTATTCTTTAAGAGTAATACATCTAAGTAAATGTAATCAATTCGTTCTGATTCGGATATAAAAGAAATATGTATAGTAAAAACCGAGCTATTAACTAAATACAAAGAAACAGTCTCTCCAGTGAAAAATTGAATATTCATCAAAGCAGCATTAGGGATTTATAAAGCCATCATCAGTGTCGATTTCGGTAGATCTAGAGCGACATTATAAAAAAAAAACATGTAGAGGGCGTGTCAAACTATGTCGGAGACTAATGTAAGACTCTCTGTGGTGACATAAGACACTTACGTTAGTCTCCGACGTCGTACGATTTGCCAATATCAAATTATAGTCATCCACTAGTAACATGATAAGCTGTTCATACATATCGTATAAGATTAACTTATTAAGTGACAAACTACAATCAACTTGAATATTGGTCTGCTAACTAAGTTAGTACTCAGGATCATGAAAATCACATTGTCCACCAAAAAGGGTGGGACATGGTCACTCTCTACCGGTTTGTTTATTTCCAAATACTTATTGCCAAGCTATGCCCCGCAGACGAACTTACCCGACCACATATTCTTAAAAGGCACCACAAGATTTACTCATACACAAAATTCTAGCTTGATGTTAGTCAGACACTTTTTATACTATCTCCTGGACTATGAGGATGTTATGACATTATTCAAGATATGTATGAACCCTCCCTAATAATTTATATAATCGAGTAGTATCCCGACGATGGCGACGACGACGCAACTCAAAATGATTTGTTACTGCTAAGCTAAGAAAACTAAATTTATTCCAATACAAATAAATGTTTGTAATTCTGTTATATTTTTTATTTGTTATAGTTATTGTTATAATAATTGTTATAAGACAGGTTAATGTAGTTATGAGTTGTTGAGAAATAGTGACGAACCTAACAAAATGTTAGGTAATAGTTTTTTAGTTCATAAATTATGGAAAATTTTTTTATACATTTTCAATCTAGGGTAAGATCTCTTATAGTTGATTAGTTTTTGTAATATAAAATTTCATTTCTAATGTTTAAAATATCATGCTTTTAAATTATTAATTGTCTCTAATAGAACATGTAAAATTTACAGAATTATTTCGATGTTTTTAGGCCTGAAGATGACCGTGATGGTCGAAATATAGCCGTATGTGATATGTAGTTTATTTCAATTATTATCGACCCTAAACACAAGAAAATATTAAATAAATTAGGGACAAGAAAGAAGAAATACTGTTAATAAATGTTTGTTTTGATTTATTGGTCTTCAAATTGGTATACTAACTTATCTTCATTAATTCTCTTAATTTTAATTCTTTATCTCTAAATACAAAATTAACTCCGGTGCAAAGGGCTTGACGGCTCATCATATTATGTAATTGAACACAGCACTTTTAATAACAAACAGATCTTTTGTTCTTCATAGACACACACAAATTCTCAATATAATACAAAATAATTACAAGATAAAAAGTCCAGTCATGCACCATGACTTATTGAGCGAATTTCAAAGAAATCTGTGCATTATTGGCTTATGATAATATGGGAAAATTAAAGATGGTCTGAGCAATATTTTTGAAGAATTTAGTAGCCAATTTTTGTCTTTGTTAAAGGAGAAGCATAATAATAAGATACAATTTAGGAATAAACAGCTGGATGGAACTAACAAAATTAAAAATTATAATCCACTTTTAGATAAATATAGAATGTTACACAAGGAAGGATGGGTCACCAATTTAACATCATAGATATCCCAATAGAAGTAATTAAATTTTTAAGTTTAGGCCAAATTTTAATTTATTACCAACAAATTTGAACACAGAAATATACAGATTATTTGCAGATGTAGAATTTTCCATGGATATAATAGAAACACACACTGATCACATTAATGCACTTAGAAGCCATGTAATTAATAAAATAACTAACTTCATCACTACTTATAAAAAAAAAAAAAATTAAAATAGGAAGTTTGGAGAATGAAATACATAAAGATTGTATTAAGACTAAAATGTTTCTAACTAGTTACAAAGATCTATTTATCTGCAAAGCTGATAAGGCTAAAATAACTGTTATTCTGACCAAAGAGCAATACCATAATAAAATTAATGAATTATTAAATGACAATAAAACCTAAAGAATGATGCAGATGACACTCTAAACAAAGTAAAGAAAAAATATAATAAATTAATCCTACATTTAAAGAAACATAATAATATTAGTGATAGTAAGAAAACTAATTTAAATATTAACAGCTGCCATTTTGGGAGAATTTATGGACTTATTAAAACCCATAAAGATAATCATCCTTTAAGACCAATTATTAATTCTATAAACTCGCCCATAGAAAAATTGTCACTCTTGATTAACCCGTCACTTAATAACTTAAACAATAACAATAATTATGATTGCAATAGTGTTTTCACTTTTAAAGACCTGATATCCACAATCGAGTTAGATGAAGACGAAATAATGGTTTCGTTCGATATTAAATCCCTTTTTACAAATATCCCCCTTAAAGAATTATATAAAATTATTAAAAAAAAACTGGTCCGAAATTGAACCCTTCACGAAAATTAAATGCAAAAATACTTTTTTAGATTGTTTAAAATTCTGTTGCAATAATAATTATTTCACTTTCTCTAATAAACTTTACAGACAACTAAATGGAGTTCCAATGGGGGGCCGGTTATCAGTTAATTTAAGTGGTATCTATATTAACCATTTGATTACATCAGTTTTAAATAAATCACTAATCAAACCTAAATTAATTAAAAAGTATATTGACGATTGCTTCCTAATAGTTAAAAAGGATGAAGTGGATACATTACTGCAAAATCTTAACCAGTTTAATGAAATATTAATTTTACGGTTGAATATGAAAATAATAACAAATTAAACTACTTGGATATTACAGTAGAAAGGGTTAATAATAAACTTAAAAGTTTTTGGCTTGACAAAAAAGACAAAGGAGATAGATTTTTAAATTTTATGTCAAACCACCCGTTCATCCAAAAAAAGAATACTGCTATGAATTTAATCTCCAGGTCTATTAAACTAACAGACATAGAGTACATGGATAACATTAAAACACAAATTTTCCAGAAATTGATTACCAATTTTTTCCCAAAGAGATTAGTCAGTAAATGGTGGCACCAGTGTATAAATAATTCACATACATCAACAGAGCGGAATAATGCAATAGTAAAATTCTCAAGTCTATCCTACATTAGAGGTCTTTCTGAGGATATAGGGGAATTATATAAGAAATTTGATTGCCAACTTAGTTTTGGTTTTAAACCGATCAATAAATTAGAAAATTTTTATCACACCAAGTTAAAAGATAAACTTAAGTTGGAAGAGAGAATGGGTGTAGTTTATAAAGTACCATGTAAAGATTGTCCGGGTCTTTACATAGGTGAAACTCGACAAACATGGGGCAACCGGCAAAAGCAGCACATGGCTAATATCAGAGCACAGGATGATAAAACTGCCCTTGCGATACATTGCAAACAGATGAACCATGAAATGAATTTTTCTGGAACCAAAATTCTCATTTCAGAAACAAATGATAAAAAAAGACTTCTCTTAGAAGCCCTGAATATATCCAAAGAAAAAAACAACATTAATCACAAAAAAGATTGCAGAGAACTTAATAAATTTTATTCCGGGATCTTACAGCATATTAAATAAATTAATATAAAATAATCTTAAATCCAAAAAGTTTTAAATGATAAATTACATAAATGATACTATGGTCCAAAATAAATACCAAAATACTATACCAAAATTCAAGCTTTTAACTACATACCACTGGTCACAATCATGTGATGTTTGGTCACTCTAGGCCAGCAAAACACCAATCTACACCTAATTACTCTGGATAAATTATTCAAATTAATCAAATTAGCACAGAAATGCCTTGAGAGGTTGTATTTGGTGAAAAATTAGGAATTTTTAATTAGTTTTTTTTTTTAAATAATAAAGTGTTGAATTGTAACAAATAATTGTACTGACAATCATAGGATGGATATCTATGGAATTTTAAAGAAACATATCAAAACAGTAAGTACAAAATATTAATGCCCAATAGAACCTGAATTATACTTAACATGAGCCAACCCTATAACAGAGATTTATTATTTCAGATTGACAATAGCCACCTAAGTTAGAGGAATTTTAACATTATAAAAACTAAAGGATGAAATAGTAATCTTCTAGTCAGGTAGATATAGAAGCATTTTTAATTATGTATTATGTTACAACTGTATAAGAGTTACTAACAATAAATATGGTTTTCAGCCTGAAGATGACCCAAAGAGGGGTCGAAATATCGCAAAAGTGAGCTTCTAATTTTTTCCTTTAGACCCTACTTACCAATAGGAAAATTTTGGTTTAGAATGTGCATGGGTGAAAAAAAAAAAATAATAAAAAATAATGGTACACAGGGTACAAAAGTCAAAATAGTATTTACCCTTAAAGATGCATGTCGTTGGAGAGAGAGTACAGTGATTGTTGTTATGTACACTTTCATCATATTTTCATATAAAAGGGAGGTAAAAAGGAAAAAACATGTTTTTATGCTATTTTTGACCCTAAATGGTCAAAATTTGACCCCTTAATGGACTCAAAAATTCTGGCATCCTTTCTTTTGATATTATTTTCTCCGAAAATTCGCTAAAAGAACTTTTTATAACTAGGTTTTCTGTAATAAATCATAAATTTAAAATCCGTCAAAATGAAGATCGTAAACATGGATCATGTCAAAACAAATAAAATAACTGATTTTTTTTTTAACTAACTTCTAGACAGCAAAATTTGCTGAAATCAAATTAAAATCTGCTGAAAGACGGCTAAAAGTATTAAAATAATAAATTGTCATCGTGTTCTCAGCTACTCTTAAATGTTTGAAATGTCTAGCTACTCGGGATGTTAGTTAAAAGTCGATTGCAAGATTGGTACTGGACAAACAAACAAGAAAGCAAGCTAATAAAAACGTAGTAAAATACTCCGTTCCCTCTTTTGGAACTCACCTCAAGCCATTTTTCAAAAAAGATTTGAGGTATTGTCACGTAGAGGAATTAAATATAATTATAATGAAATCACAATATTCTGTAATTTAATGAAACTCGAAACATGTTAAGGCAATAAAATAGCATGAATTTGATCTATTGTTAATTTTTAATCTATCTGCATTAACTAAATTTTCTCTTTATTTGAAAATAAGTGTGTTAACAAAATTGCATTTTAGTAATTTTAACTCGAGGAAGGTAATAAAGCAACATTAATATTACCAAGTAATTTGGCTTCTAGTTCCTAAAACTAATATTGCATTTGCAAGAGGAAGCGGTTTTCGATATCTGTACCGATTAAATTATTAATTTCTCGAACTAGAAATTAATAATTGATTTTAGTAGCTCAAAAATGCAATGTAATCCTCATGATACCAATGCCGCGTGCTTTTCAGAGGTTAAATGTATTTTCATTGATAAAACAATCTTCCTTAAATTATTAAACCAGTTTTAAAATTAGTTATTCTTAAGTTTTAATACAATTTTATTAGTAATGTATTTAAATTTCTGGAAAGGAAATTAAGAATTTTAAGAAAGAAATTATATTAGAAAAAATATATTATATTTAGAGAAAGAATAAATAAATAAATAAGTGATT
This sequence comes from Gerris buenoi, assembly GCA_001010745.2. Taxonomy (NCBI): domain Eukaryota; kingdom Metazoa; phylum Arthropoda; class Insecta; order Hemiptera; family Gerridae; genus Gerris; species Gerris buenoi. Next base: position 117,110 of record KZ651684.1, on the reverse strand, counting down.
AATTTAGATATTTATTTAGACAAGTTATTATATCTATTTGAAGATCAGCAAATCAAAACAAACATCTATCTTTATTGGAATAAACGTGCTTGGCTTAGTCTAGCAATAAAAAATAATTTCGAGGTGAGTACTCGCTGTACACTACTCAATCATATAAATGATAATTTTGTAATTGCGATGTTAAATATATACGTATTCATACACTTGAAATCTAGCTAGTTACGTTAGCGCTAAGTGATATTCTTCCGTGAAACTATTAGACTAAGAATGCGTAATTATTGTGGTATCAACAGGTACAACTTAATTATAGGGTAAATATTAAATAGATAGTAGAGATTAAATAATCTTAATTAATTTTATTAATTATAGTATAAATCACATAATAATTATTATTAAAAACGGGAGATAGAGAAAAATAGACTCTAGCGCCGGGACTCGAACCACGGGCCTCTATATTTGCAGTACACCGCTCTAACCAACTGAGCTACACTAAAGAATAATTTCCTCTGTAAATAACGATAGCTAGTCCCAAATTAAGCTTTCAATTTTCCACAAGTCTAGGAGTCAACATTTACGACAATAGAACTAGACCGAGAAATATCGCTTATAATCATAAAGTACCCGATTGGTACCTGTGCGTTGTTCAATCAATTAGAAATTCATTTTTAAGTTTTGGGTAGTATTCATACTACGGAAAGTTTAAATTTTAATTTAAATCACATTATAATTATTGTTAACAACGGGAGATAGATATAGAGGCCCGTGATTCGAGTCCGGGCGCTGGAGTCTATTTTTCTCTATCTATCTCCCGTTGTTAATAATAATTATAATTTGATTTGAATTAAAATTTAAACTTTCCGTAGTATTAATACTACCTAAAACTTAAAAATTAATTTTATAATTATAGTATTGCATTAACTCTGCAAATATGGTTAATTATTGACACACTCTAATTTGCATCACCATACTTAGTTTAGTGCTACGTTAATTTTAACCTAGTAACCCTTTTAACATCCAAAATCTTCATTATTTTATTTCTATAAAGTCATTTCAATCTAGAAACTCCACTTAGTTATCAGTACAATGATAAATTCCTAATTGATTTTATCTTTATTGTATCCATTCCTTTGTTAATCCAATTTTGTAATTTACACATTGTCTGAACCATCTCCTTCAGTTTATCACAATGTTAAAAGGGTTTTGAAGGCAGAAGCATTTTCCGAGAGCGTGCTCGATGTACCTTTGTCTCTTTATAATAAACTTGATACGAACATGTTCTCAAAGGGTTATAGTGAAGGTTTAGATCACACTTGATGTTTTCAACCCAGAAGGTCCTTGATAATACAACCCGATTTTCCTTTACGATCAACACGTCAACAGGTGTGGTAACCAAAGGGAGGGGGATGACGGTGGTAGGAGGAATGTGGCAAGTGAAGATAAGACAGCTTCCTAAACCCCAAGAAGAGCTTTTAATGGGAAAACCATCGAGTTACCTTCCATCTATACCAAGCAACTCTCTTATCATTTTACCTTATCAGCATATTCTACCCGAAACTCCCGTCTCCTCGTACCATGGGAGTAACTACCTCAAATTTACAATAGATTGAAGCATTCGCAAACTACCATCTTCTTCAACAAGAGAGAAAACAACTTTAAGACAATATATCTGTATAAAGGATCTTAAAACAATCGAATTCAATATTTATAAATATGTACCGTGCTAAATTAACTTTAAAAAATCGGTCCGATAAATCGAACAAAACTTTCTCTTATAATATACTGATCAATCTAAAGTGCGAAATCTTTATATCTCAAAGTTCAACAATACCTGAATAGAAATCAGTTTTAGCCATCACGGAAGATTTTTGGTCAAGTTTCTGTCCACAATGTTTGCGAACCAAATATCTTAAAAACAACTCTTCTAGCTTTAATAAAATTTCGATGGTATATTCCTATATAACTTGCAATATTCTGCGTGCTCGCACCAGAGGGAGGTTATCATTACCTGATTACGAAATTGTACATGGACTGTAGGTTTTATAATATATAGTTTGTATGTATTGCATAACAATGATTATATAAGTTGTAATAATGGCCTGGTAAATAAAAAATATAAAATATGTGATGGCAGATATGAGATGTAGGTAAGGTGTAACATCATTTAGGTATACGCGATATGACGTTATGCAGCTCTATGTGTTATGCTAATGTTTAAAGCGGCGTTGTTTGCTTATTGTTNATTCAATTACTCTGAAAATAAAATAAAAAATAGTGGAAATATAGAATAAGAAAATATAATAAAAACTGCATTTTATTAGATGTAACTAAAATTACAATTGAAAGACACGTGCCCTTATCTATAAATAGTTTTTTTCCAATTTAGACCAAAAATGTAGTTTTTATCACAATGATATTATATTTAATAAATTCAAATTAGTTATTTTGTTAGGTTTTTAGGTATGTTTCAAAAAAAAAAAAATAATAATGTAATGATTATTTTCTACTCTATTCTATATACTAGAATGTTTTTACTTATTTCTTCGAGCGACTTACACACTCAAATAGTAGGCAAGTGGAAGAAGCCCCTCAGTGTTATAACAAACATTGAAGATGTGTTAAGCACAATGTTGCCTGAAGTCTGGGCAACTCTCTTGCAAGTAATGAATTCATTGGAGTATTGAATTTTTTGGTGCGGGGCACCATCTTGCATAAACGTGTAATTGGACATTTTTCTTCAATTTCAGACAAAATTGTGCTTAACATTTCTTAAATGTTGTCTCTTCCCACATACCTGTTATGCTAATGTTTAAAGCGGCGTTGTTTGCTTATTGTTTTCAATTTGTAACAAAATCATATTTATTTTTATCCCGGAAACTAGAATTTTCCCGGGAAAACAACATATATCAATAGATTCGTAATTAAATAAACTACATTTCAGAATTGTTTAATGAAAATCGTCGGAACCGTTTTTTAATAAATAATTTTATTAACATTTTTGAGGATTCAGCCTAGCAGTTTTTTAGGCTCCACGCATTTGCACAGACGACAAACGGCAGGCTATGTAAGACGACAATGAACTCGAAAGACATAAAAACGTGTAAATCCATAAAATGGTAAAGGAAAAACCCGACGTTGAGTCACATGGGCGTCAAAAAACGGACATTTATGATTCCGTTTTTTTTTACATTTATGGATTGAATAGTGGAGGCATTTTGGACATTTATGGATTGCATTGAGGACATTTATTAGTCCGTTTTTTTGTCTCTCATGTGACTCAACGTCGAGTTTTTCCTTTATCTTTTAACGGCACTGATAATGGCAGAGAGGCCAAAAACTAGTTATATGAAATAAACATTAATTTTGTGGAGAGACTTTTTTTGCCGTTTTTCATTGTTATATTGACATGACCATGTTCCACTAGCGCTCTAAATCTTCTAATTTTATTGCCATTTTAAAAAATAAATTATTAATTGCTCTTTATATAATAAAAGGCTCAAAAAATATTCCGCTTTTAAATGAGACTACGTAAATATAGTCAACGTAATTCTAAATTAGTTCTAAAGATCGTGAACTTTTTCTCCAATAATCCCATGTTTAAAAAAAAAGTAATAAATTAACCTCTTAATTGCAGATTGTTATTAAAAAAGCAAAATTAAATTCGGATAATTGAAAAAAAGGAAGAAATTTATGATTGTTGTTTTTTCCCCCATCCCTTTTTCCTTTTTTCATAATTAAAATTTTTCTCCTTCCAAATATTCTTATATTATTTTGCATAAAGTATTATCCTCAGAACCAAGATATTACCCCCCCCCCCCCCCCCCCCCCCCCNTAGTATATATATTTGTTACATGGCATCATTGCAATTTCTAATTTGTACATTAATCGATTCATTATTAACTTATTAATGTTTAATTTACAATGAAGAAATATCTCCTTTTCTTTTTATTATAAATTTTAGTTCATTTACTTTTATTTATTTATTTTTTTTTTTACTAAAACAATTTTTTCTTTATATATAAACTAACATTCAATTATTCTGAAAATAAAATAAAAAATAGTGGAAATATAGAATAAGAAAATATAATAAAAACTGCATTTTATTAGATGTAACTAAAATTACAATTGAAAGACACGTGCCCTTATCTATAAATAGTTTTTTTCCAATTTAGACCAAAAATGTAGTTTTTATCACAATGATATTATATTTATTAAATTCAATTTAGTTATTTTGTTAGGTTTTTAGGTATGTTTCAAAAAAAAAAAAATAATAATGTAATGATTATTTTCTACTCTATTCTATATACTAGAATGTTTTTACTTATTTCTTCGAGCGACTTACACACTCAAATAGTAGGCAAGTGGAAGAAGCCCCTCAGTGTTATAACAAACATTGAAGATGTGTTAAGCACAATGTTGCCTGAAGTCTGGGCAACTCTCTTGCAAGTAATGAATTCATTGGAGTATTGAATTTTTTGGTGCGGGGTACCATCTTGCATAAACGTGTAATTGGACATTTTTCTTCAATTTCAGACAAAATTGTGCTTAACATTTCTTAAATGTTGTCTCTTCCCACATACCTACAAAGATCCCCCCTCCACCATATGGTTATTTATTCTATCAAAACTATAGTACCAGACAACGATTACTACTCGGACTACGACTTTTTATGAAGACACAATTTCAAACCGTCATCATTGCATGGCTTTGTGATTTTGTTTATAATTGATGTGAGGTATGCCCAAACAGAACAAGTGCACTAAATATCATTGAAAACGGTGAATTTATCTAGTCTACGCAAAGTTTTTTCTTAGTCCTTCTCTTTTTAGAGAATGAAATGTCGAAATCTAATTTTGTACTTCTTTAGATTGTTACTTTCCTTATAAAACAACAGAAAGGAGTAACAATCTAAAGAGAATGTACAGAATGTTCTTTTTTTAGACTATTACTCCCCTTGTAAAAACAGAAGTGTGATATTCCTTTGTAATATCACACTTCTGTATACTTACTCCTTTGTAATATCACACTTCAATATAGATTGATTCTATTACGTGGAAACGTTTAAACAGCAATTCAATGAAATTTATCAACAAAATGACGATTGAAAAGAAGCTGAAGTACTTTTAGATTATCTAATTGATCTGGTCTAATAAAAACAGCAGATGGAATCGTGGAAACAGCGTAGCAGTATTAAGTTTGTTGCGCAAGTGATTTGACTGAAGAGGATAGAGGCCGGCTAAAATGTTTTAGCAGAATCAGAATAGGTTATATCTATATTTATTGATATTAATTTTAATAGTGTATTATAAGTGTCAGTAAAGTGGAAAGACGATAACACAACAATTTTAAACATATTGAGGGATAGACCATGCTACAACAATTTTGAACTTACTAAGGGATAGTCAATGCTTGTGGATTACAAAATGTTTCGGGTAAAAAGTAGGAGAAACAAAGTTTAGCAGGCTATATCCCATTGAATTGTCGATGCTACAAGAGACAGTAGGTAATGAAATTGTTCTGCTGATTGCTGATATCTTAAATTGTTTTTAAATATATTAGTGTACTTTCACTCATATTTCCACTCATTTAAAAAAATTATCAGTGCATCCATTAGGTTTTGTTTCTTTATCCAAACACTCACCCACCATCGTCGCTTTTTAGTCTTCAGCTTCATTTCCAATAATACTATCGGCTACCAAGTGCTTGCTTTGGTACAGGCTATACCAACACGAATAACTTCGCATGCATATGCCAACATATTTGATTTTTGAAACTGGATAATTGGACAAATTCAATTAGGTTGATAAGTAAAAACCAACACTTCAAACCGTGCAATCAGTACAGAGTCATTCGATAAGATTGATTTTAATAATTTCAATCATACTGATCAATCAATTTTTTAACGTGTAATCGTACTTTTAGCAGTGACAAGCGAAACGACTGCGCATGGCTCCTGCATCCTAGAAACGACTAAAACTCTTCCGACCACCGGATTTGAGGAAATTGCGTTTAAATAATGTGAGTGAAACCGCATGGAATTGATACCGAAATCAGATAATTATAATGACTCTCACATAAAAAAACAGTTGGGTCACCTATCAGGAGACACCATCTACACACACAGGGTAGGAAATATGGTGGTACAATTTTTTTATAAGAACATTCTTGTTTTATAATTACATATAACTCAAAAATAAGATAAAAAGAACTTTTTAAATACTACGTTTTTAAATAATAATATTAGATAAGTTTTCTGTCATAAATCATAAATTTGAAACCTGTCAAAATGAAGATTGTAAATATGGGACATGTTCAAACACATAACTAACTTTCCATACAGCACAATTTGCTGAACACAAATTAAATTTTGCTGAAATACGGATAAAAGTATTAAAATAATGCATTGTCATCGTGTTCTGAACTATTCTAAACGTTTTAAATGTCTAGCAAACTCGGGAAGTTAGTTAAAAATAGATTGCAAGAGTTGTACTGGACAAACAAGAAAGCAAGCTAAAAACATAAGGTTTACCTTTAAAAAAAAAATCTTTTTTTAAAAAGGTTTAAAAATGTCAAAAGTTCGTCATATTGACTGAGGTTTTGTGGTAATTAAACATATTATTATACGTGAGAAATAAGAGCGTTGATAGAGGTCATCTTAATAAATAAAACGAAACAGTCTCTCAACGGAAGAAAATATTTGTTTATTTATCAAAGCAGCTTTCGGGTTTTATAATCATATAAAAAATGGTGCTCATGAAAAAACACTAAGGGTTAAAACTTAAAAACTTAAAAGTTTTAACGCTTAGTGTTTGTTCATGGGCACTGATGATGGTTTTTATAAAAGCCAAAAGCTGTTTTGATAAGTAAACAAGTATTATCTTCCGTGGAGAGACTGTTTCTTTTTATATATACATTATATGGGTTTTATTATTCAAACACTCAAATAAACGCTCTGGCACAAATTAAACTTAGAGCGACGTGAGTGTCAATCCATTGACACATGAATGTATGCAGCAAATGTATATGAGTACACTACAGAGAAGTTTAGCGTCATTATAACAACACAGAAAATAATATGTTTTAAAATGTTGTACCTCAATAAACTTGTAAAATGACCAACAAATTTTACTGAAGAAACAAATAAAATAAATCAAAAATATATTTCCATTCCAAGAAGACATCTTATAAACACATCAATGTTACAAAGACAAATGTTGCAAACATAAGACGTTACAATTACTTAAAGTTAGATAATCATTTCTCAGACATATTCATACATAATGCACCACTTCCCCTGAAATAAAGAGTGTTGAAGTGTGAGTGTTGACTTAACTGTGAAATAATGGCGTGTAAGGGCAACAGAAATATTCTATTAGGGATGACGAAAGTTGTATAGTAATGAGTGAAAGACTGCGGCAAATAATGTCTCAGTTGTTACATATCCTTACTAGGAGCTGGAAACTAACGTTTAATAATATCTAGGAGAATAAAAAGGGTAAAAATGACAACCAGCCGAGAGGAAACGAGAATTTCAGTATTGTACTATATCCTATATCTCAGATCTTGGGTTATCTCACTAACAGGCGAGAGCAAGGTCTAGTTTAACTCTGCGAGATGGTCTATTTAAGAAAAGGAAAAATAAAATTTTATCCGGTAGGCACTGAGCCAGATCACAATCACTACTAATTCCCAACACCACACTTAACACCCTTCTAAGGTCTACTAAAGGCGTCGAGCTGTAAAACAAAATAAGGAAAAAATCCAACGAAAGCACATTTAGAAATGAAATTCCGACTAAAGAAATACAAAATAGTCCTTGGCGTTATATAAAATTAATTGCTAGATTCCTATCTTTTGCTAGAAGTGTGTTAAATTTAATGTATTTTTTATTTTATTTTTTATTTGATGGGTTTATAAACTTAACCGACAAAAAAAAAGTTGTGTTACAAAGAGTTTCTCATAAACCTCCTTCATTATTTGAAGGTTGAAATTTAGAGTGGACCAACAGTAAGCTAGTTATGACTTACCATCCAAATTTCATTAAAATCGGACAAGCCGTTTTTAAAATATGTTGATCACAAAAATGCTAAAAGATGGAAAGATCGACAGACAGGAAGGTAGCTTCCGTTACCTCCGGTAAGCTCTTAAAAACAAAAGGAATTGGGGGGGGGGGGACTTAATAAATTAGGCAGACATGGGTCGTAGATGCAAAACATCATTAAAGTGTGTGGAAGGCAGCGAGTAAGACACATGCTACACAGTAATTTGTAGACTATTTTAGAGCAGATCAATTCATTCAAACTAATTAAAACAGAAATAATTTAAATTAAATTTCCAATTCAGTGAATTTACTTTATATTCAGCGTTACGGGAAACAACTTTGTTTCTTTTAGGTCCAGATCACCACAGGCTACAGGCAACTTTAACTACACTTGTTTACTCAACATGACCATCAATATATATACTTACTGGAATTTGAACCGGTAAGCATAAGTTGAAGTGATCAAATTGGTTTGCATAAAATATTTGTAATGGTGGTTTAGCAATAAGCTTAAGATAAGTGAAGTCTACATTTTGCTTTTATTCTGAAGGATAATTGCGAATTTATTTACTAAATTTTCTAGCTGAATACATTCTATTTTTAAGGTTATAAACTTACTCTGAGTAATTTAGAAGGCTTGATAGATTTATCAGCATAGCTTACACTTCAGCTAATGCTAAATTGTACCAATTTTTATGAGTTTCATAAACCATTTGAAATTATTCTAATTTAATAGGATTTTCCCGAAAAGGCGCCACAATCCTTCTAGCTAAATAAACAATCTTTTGTTTGGTTAAATCAACATTGTTACATTTTTCCTTCTTATATGAAATGGAAATATGAAAAAGATGCTGGCTTCTTTCCCGAAAAGACTAAATGACTCCGCATTGGAATCTCTGTCTCCATTCAGACTGTTAAAATGGAAAAGAAGGATATTTATATGCTAGGGATGTCTAGCGGAGAGAATCCCAACAGCAACAAATTCGCTCTCTGGTTGATAATGAGGAAGTAAATAGAGAACTGTTGTTGGGGTCGGAAGGGTGAAGTTGCTAGAGACTTGCCGACTAAGATTTATGAAGATTAAAAGCCCCTCTCTCTTACCAGCTCCTCACCGGAAGGAGAGAACGCCAAGAGACAATACCGCAGAAGCAGATACTACGAGAACAGATAGTATGGGCCTAACAAAACAAGGATATCAAGATATAACAATTGCGCAACAACAGAACGAAATCCTAATGATGTAGAAACTAATAAGGACAACGTGGCAAATAAACACACTGCAAGTGAAGCCTTAACCTAAAAACCTTTTTAACGAGGGTATAAATCATACCAAATGTTTCCAACGATTAAGATTTAAACTCATTTCTTTTGGAAAGCATGAATTTATCACCTTTTTTGAAGGATCCAGAGTATTGATGAGAGACAAAAGGAAATCAATCAAAAGTTTAAAAGAAATCAATCATCAAACAAGAAACTGCCCATGATTAATTTCAATCAAATGAGGATTAAGTTCAAGGTATAAGTGTTCAGGTTTTATTTATTTCCTATTCTTGGAATGTAAGAGAATATCCTTAGACTATTTTTATATTGCAATAGATGATCATTGGAGTCACATGATTATGAGTAAAGAAAGAGGCTTCTATACTTAAAATGACTTTAGTGCAAAGCTGGCTTCCCAACTAGTGGTCATCTTCAGCTTTCCATTTATATTCGTTACGGGAAACAACATTGTTTCTTTTACGTCCAGATCACCACAGACTACGGGCAACTTTAACTACACTTATTTACTCGACATGATCATCAATATATACTTACTGGAATTTGAACCGGTACTTCTTTACATTGTTACTCTTTTTTAGAATATAAATGAATTTGACTAAACTATTAAGAGAAAGAGGTGATTACTGTGACTAGCCCAATGTACTTTGGGATAAAGGAATATCCCATTTGTGTTTTATAAGAGGAGCAACAGTTCCGGCAAGACAATCCAGAAGAAGAACATTCAGAAGAAGAACAACAGAAAGACAACAGAAGAAAAAAAATTCCGGCAAATGCTTTAGGTTGTCACTCCCCTCTATTTTTTATAAGGAGAGTAACAATCAAAAGAAGTGCCTTTGAACCCACCTTGTCTGAATTCAGACTGGTTTCATAGAAGTCAAATTAAAAAAACTATAGTCAACATATAAAAAAATCATTGGGATCATCTGTGGAACATACCCTGACTATCCACCAATTCTGAGCAAAATCGGTTCGTTAAACCTTGAGAGATTTATGTTTGGTGGATGTTTACGTAATTTAATTACAATTACATTCATACGGGACCAAATAAGGCATAACCTGCACATCGCACATCCCCGGAAATTACATCGAAATGGGATGAAAATTGTGAACTTGCATTTGGATACGTGTGAAAGGTCTAACGTCAAGAAATTATCTTTCATTTGCGCATACGACTAAAGATTCGCGGACACACAGACGGACAGTCACGAAAAAAAAAATTTAATCAGGAAGGTCTAAAATTTTAAATTTGAGAAGGAATTTTGATTTTGGAGCTAATAAATTGGTCACCTCACCAAAATGAACAAAGCTTCTGCTACCTTGGTAGATTCGGAAGCAACATTATTGCATTTAAAAGTTATTTAAACATAGCCAAAAAACATTATTATCACCTTTTAAACATTTTAATGCTAAAGCTCATAAGCTGCTAGAATCCTCTATCTTTGAGTCGGATAGTAACAGATTTGAACAAAAACTTCACCGTTACATTTTCTTTAAAGTATTATTAAGATATCGATAAAAGATTTAATACAACGAATAACTTTAATTTAAGATCAATTTAAACAATACACAAGAAATCATACAATCACACGATTCATAATTTATCGGTTTATGGAAAGGATTTCAGGAATAGTGCAAAACACTAGAAATAAGCTACGATCATAGATAGAATTTTAATGTCGAACGCACATATCAAGGGATTTCAAAACCAAGGGATTTTATACTGTAGGATATATTTTTTTTATCACCTTTAATAATTAGCATTTTTATTAGAATAGACCCTTTTTGAATCCCTATGCTTGATAGTTCATTGCTTAGCATATAAAAATCATATAGATCTAATCTTATATGTATACATAAAAAGGGTTTTTAGAAATAGACGCAAGAGTATAGAAATCATACAATTAGAGAATAAGGATAGGAGAAAGAAATTATAAATAGAAATGAGAATAGATATATGTATGAAGAATATAAAAAATGNGTTTCAAATTTGCTTTAGGACCAAAAGTTTGGGAGATATGACCATTTTTATGAAGAAAACTCGTGTTTTACAGAAAAACCAGAAAACCCGAAATAACTCCCTTATACTTGAGAATCGGACAGGGGTCAAGAGGAAATTTTTTGTTGCTATTGGGGTGTAGAATCACCTCCTGAAGTTTGTAACATTTATCGTGAATCACCCTGTATACAGTCACTTTTTCAGATTTTTACCCCCCTTATAAAAAAAAATAGAGGGAGAGTAACAATCTAAAAAAGATGAATGAAAAGTTCTTCTTTAGACTGTTACTTCTCTTATAAAGGAAGAACACACTTCTGCTTTTATATGGAGAGAAACAGTCTCAAAAAGAACATTCCGGCAAATTCTTTAGATTGTCACTCCCCTCTGATATTCCTTTATCCTAAAGTACATTGGACTAAACATTCCTTTGTCTTAATAGTTGTTTAGACTCAAGGAATGTATTAAAGTCCATTTATATTAAAAATACAAAACATGAGGGAGTTAACAATCTACAAACGTACCGACAACCAACATCTTTTATACATATGTGTACAGTGTACACCCAAAAACTATCGGGTTCTAACAAAGCTACACCATTGATTGATAAATAAAATCATGTAATAAATAATGAAATAATTTTCAATGTTTCCTACAAAATAATTTTTTAAAGCAATTTTATGAGCCTTTAAAGGAGATGAAGGTTGCAATTCCTTTTTGTATGTACATAGTATTTTAGTTAAGTAGTAGGGGTACCAAAGTAACATAGGAGACATGAGGAACAACTTAAGTAATCACAAAGGGATATTTAGTTCAAAGTACTTTAGGATAAAGGAATATCACATTTCTGTATATAAAAGCAATAATATCCCTTAGTATTATTTTAAGACAAAGACTATTTCTTTGACTAATTTACATACCCACCATGTTCATGTCTATCTACATTGCAAAGAAATAGGAGTGTAGCGAAGTAAATCAGTACCCGTACTTCTTCATTTCTATTTTCTTTATAACATTATTTAAGGAATCATATCAAAGAGGTACTTCTTTAGACTATTACTCTTTTACGTTGCTTTAGAATAAAAATGACAGAGTAAATAACAATTAAGAAAAAGGGAAGTTTAGTCCGTTGTACTTTGAGACAAAGAAATATTTTACTTCTGTTTTGATAAGGGGTGTAACAGTCTAAAGAAGAACATTCCGTACACAACCTTAAGAATGTAACTCCCCCTTGGTAATAATTTATAAGGGGAATGATAAAAGAAGTGCTAAAGTTAAAACCTATTATACGTACATTCTATAGATTATATATGCATATACATAAGTGGTTCTTCTATAATAGTATGTTAAGTATAATTGCTAGATAAAAAGAACTTTTTATATACTATGTTTTTAAATTTTCTGTCATAAATCATAAATTTGAAACCTGTCAAAATGAAGATTGTAAACATGGGACATGCTAAAACAAATAAAATAACTTGCGGATTTTTTCCGAACTAACTTTCCATACAGCACATTTGCTGAAAACTAATTAAATTTTGCAAAAAATATTAAAATAATGCATTGTCATCGTGTTCTGAGCTATTCTAAAAGCTTCAAATGGCTAGCTACTCAGAAAAATAGTTAGACATCGATTGCAACATTTGTAATGGACAAACAAACAAACAAACAAACTAACAAGCAAGCTAATAAAAACGTAGTAAAGAGTATAAAGAGTTTTGCAAACAACGCTTTTGTAATTTTCAAGAAGTCGTAATACAAATAATAAAGTTATAGTAATTTCTTGTTCTTAAAATCTTTAATAAGTTTAATAGAACAGAACATAAATGAAGCTAGTTTTCTATTAGCTATTTCATAAAATTAATCAATTTTCAATCACAAGGAATACGTTTAAAAGGAGCCTGAGATCAGAAACAGAAAAGCAAAACCAATCTTCCAAAAGATTCATCTTCGTTCTTCTATCAGTTGTTGTTATAAAATCAAAAGGTAGAAAGGAACTTTTTCTTATTTATTTTTAAACCAAATAGGAAAATTGCGGGAATAAACCACTCTTAAATAAATCCCTCCCGAAATTGCCTCTTTCTTTTTTTTT
>KZ651684.1:68735-96351 GCA_001010745.2 Gerris buenoi | reverse complement strand
AGATCGCTAAATTTATTAAAGCGGACCAAAACGATTAAAATAAAGAAAACAACGTTTTTACCGATATCTTACGTTCTAACGTAACGATTTAAATGAAACTTTGTATTCATCACCTATAGTACAATTGAAATAAGCATGTAAAATTTCAACCTGATACAAGCAGAATTTTTTGTGTATTAATGATTTATATTTTTTATTTTAATATTTAATTGGAGGAATGCCGACGCCGGGTCTAAGAGGACTATTCTGTTTCGTTCTACAACCATCTGCTTTAACTATAAATTTATTATTAACTTTTTTTAAAAAACGTGTGATTATGATGAGAGATTATTTATTGAAAGATGCTCGCTTCAACGACAGTAAAAAGATTTTTATTTAATTTTGCCTTAACTCCGCTGGAGAATTAGTTAATTTAATTTTGTAACTTAATGTAATTAGTTACTTTTAATTTTGTTCCTTTTTTAACTCCACCATGTATAAGTAGTTATTAATGTGATTTTATAATTTATATGTAATGAAAAGAGTAAGGAACTTCGCTCCTACCGGGTGTCCCACGACACCACACGTATTTTTTATAAATAGGTTGGTTCGCTAAAAATGAGCGACAGACACGGACCCAAGAATGCTCCCTGAAGTATGAAACGGATTTCTGTCTTGGAGAAATAAAATATTTTCGTTCTTTAGAACGATCACATAGCTTACGTTACCAACGGTAAGCTTAGATGCTAAATGATAATGTCTGTAACAGATTTTTTGAGATCGGAGGCATTAAAAAAAATGCCACCAATTGTTGTTATTTATTTGCTTTGTTACCTTCAGTACGCTCGGAAACAAAATATTGTAAACATTAAAAGAATGTTATTGTTAAATATGTACAATTCCCAACAACAAGCAAATACAAAAAAGCAATACAAAAAAAATGTATGCCATACATATAATAACAAGAGACGAGGGTACTTATAATTTTTCGTAGTTTTGAGAGAAATACACATATATATTTAGTACTTCAAATACTTTTCAAGAGAAGTTTTTGAAGAGACCCTTAACAAAATACACAGTCTACACGAATAAATACAAGGAGAACCAACAAAATAACACTGACCACCAGCTTTTCATATTTTTACAACTTCGTGTCTCTGACTTACCAAGTTCAATTGTTAAAATATATTTTAATATTTTCCGCCAAAGTACCAAACCCTAAAAAACTTATTTTTTATAAGTTAAAATTATTTAAACAATACCTCTCAACTTCATATTGTTATATTACTTGTTTTACCTTTTTTGTATTTTGAATATAAAAAGTTTCAAATAATATTTTTTTGTGACTGTTTTATTTAATTATGTTTATGTATTTTTTTTTTTTGGTTTCGTGGGAAGTACTACTAAAGTTTTTATTTTTTATTTATTTATTTTTTTTATTACATTTTGTTTACTATTGCGATTCGGTTCTTTTTTTAAACAAATTCTTCAATACAATTTTATTACCTTAATATATAAAAAATCATGTAATTTGGAAAATGCCTATGCTTTAAATTGTTATTAAGAACGACCGACGTTTGGAAATCAGGTAATTCTCTCATTGTTAGCTTTAACATCTATTGTTCTTGTTCTACATTGTTATTTATATAATCTGTCCCGTCAGGGTGTACCCGAACACAACTTCCTCTTTACCTCTTGGTGTGGCACATTCCTATTCGTGGTTGTTTTTTTTTTTGTGTCGAACGATACAGTTTAGCTTGGCTACTATACAGAATACAGTGTGTACCCGAACACAACTTCCTCTTTACCTCTTGGTGTGGCACATTACTATTCATGGTTCGTTCTGAGAAGGACGGTACAGTTTAGTTTGGCTACTGTACAGGGTGTACCCGAACTCCATCTTTACCTCTTGGTGTGGCACATTACTATTCATGGTTTGTTTTGTGTCGGACAATTCAGTTTAGCTTGGCTACTATACAGAATACAGTGTGTACCCGAACAAAACTCAACACCACTTCAGGATCTCCTAGAAAATTAAACACTAAGCAAAAGAGTTCCTACGCACAGCTTCGTTTTTCTTCACTTTTTGGCGTATATTCTTAATCTATTAATAATTGCAAGATAAAAAGAACTTTTTATATACTGCGTTTTTAAATTTTCTGTCATAAATTTGAAACCTGTCAAAATAAAGGTTGTAAATATGACATATCAAAACAAATTATAAAACAACTTGTGGATTTTTTCCGAACTAACTTTCACTACAGCACAATTTGTTAAAACAAATTAAATTTTGCTGAAAGATGGCTAAAAGTATTAATATAATGCATTGTCATTGTGTTCTGAGCTATTCTAAAAGTATTAGAATAGCTCGGGAACTTAGATAAAAATCGATTGCAAGATTTGTACTGGACAAACAAACAAACAAAAACGAAAGCAAGCTAATAAAAACGTAGTAAAAACTGTTTTTTTTTTCCCATAAACATCTAGACGCAGAAATGGTATAGTATCTAATTCTGGGTTGTATAAAACCAATCCCAGTTCTGTAAAACAAAACCCTAATAATTAGCAATTTCTTAAAAGTTTTTACGTTAAGGTTACGGAATGCATCCAAATTAAAAGATCTATTACATTTCATCATTGTAAAACATTTTCTAAAAATGATGAAGCTCTTAATTTACCAGTAAATATCCTTTTCACTCACATTCACTCAACTGATCCTACACAATTACAGCATTCTTCTAAACTTCAATTCCGGTCAGGTTTTACATTATTGGTAATAAGATATGTAATACGTTGTTAACATCTCAAAACAAAAATGTAAAAAAAAAAAACTTATTTCGGAATCTAAAACTAACAAAGTTGAAAAAAGTAATAAGGAAAAGAAGAAGTGAGGAAGAAAAACCTAGAAATACAAAAATTCAATAACACTCTCCTATGAAATTCTATTTGTATGAAAAACAATATCTAATACTACAATATCTAACTTTAGTAAGGAGAACAAAGACAAAGAAAGGAATAAAAAAAAAAAAAACAATAAAAACTTACGTAGTATAAAGATATCTTTTAGGATAAAGAGAAAAAGAAAAAGAATCAAAAATAAAAGAAAGAACAAATATTTAAGAGAAAAAAACAAAAGAAAGTTTTTACAATAAAAGTCGATAAGTTGTTTTTAGTTCTTTCGTTTAAAACTGTGATCATTGAAACTCTTAGCACTGGCTGTGTAAAGCTAAATTTTACAAGAACTACTTCTACAAGAAAGTGATAGAGCAGAAATATCGCTTTAAAGATGTGTCTACAATAGAAGTGTATTCTTAGAAGAGAATAAAAGAAAATAATGCAGATCTTCTTTAAACTGAATGAAAAACCGTGTCATATGGAATAAACAAAAGATTGTTTTAGGCAAGACCTTTTGAGTTCGACTATAAAATATAGATGTATAACAAAAAGTTCGTTTGTTATAAATGCATTTCATTTAAGTTTACAATAGGTGTGAACAATATCAATGATAAAAAACGTTACTCGTGTTCCCTGATGGACGAGGGGAAATGATACGATATAGTAGTGCCATATCTACTGCAGGACTACTTTCTTAATGCACTAGTTACTTCCTACTTACTTTCTCATTAATGCAGGTTTGCTCTCTCACTACTAGACTCTTTAATACAATCATACGCTTTAAATATGGGCACGCTACTTAAAGTTCTTTAATGAGAGCCTTGTGGATGAAATTACTTACCATTTCTGCTCGGCCATCAATGAATCAAGAACAGCACGAGGTTGTGGGTTCGATCCCTAGCCGTGATACTCTCATTTATATGGTTCACTAATGAGCACACCATACTCGCTTGGGCGGTAGGTATGCATAGTGGCTAGAACTCTACCACAGGTAATAAAATGTGCCTAAAAGATGGCCTAATTGCTAGATTCAAACAAGTAGTTCGTCCTACCCGTATTACTAGTACTAGGACCATACTACCACTACTAACAGGAAAGTTTAATAGCTGCAGACGGTTAATTCCCGGGGGTCATTCATCCAACATGATAGTCTAGGGGATAGCGTGCAAAAAAGTGTCTCACTAACCTCAAGCTAGAATTTCGTTTAAAAGTTAAACTTTTAGTGCTTATTAAGAACATGTGGTCGGTTAAGTACATCTGCAAGACAAAGCTTGGCGATAGCCATTTGAAAAAACAAACCTGTGGAAAGCGGCCATATCAACCCCATCATGGAGGACAATGTGATTTTCATGATCCTGAGTACTAAATTGGTCAGTAGACCAAAAGTCAAGTTGGTGTTAGTTTGTCGCTTGATAGGTAACCACTTTCTTTTAGAGTAATATTTGAATAACTGACCTGTCAAGTGACAAACTAACATTAACTTGAATTTTGAGTGAAGTGATAAATTTTATTGTTGAAAAGGAGATGTCCGATGAGTGTAGTAAGTGGAATAGTAAGGATGCAGGGTGGCTACCTCACTAATGGACTCTGTACTACAATCATACTCATTAACTATCAACTCATCATAATTATCTATTTTCTGAATATTCAATACATATTTATTACTAGGTTTACGCTCGCTTTAATGATAGAGCCACGCGATGCCTGATAACCTAGAAATAAATTATTAAATAAAGTTGAATTGTGCAATCATCTGTTCTATATTATACAATAAAAACAATATATGAGACAAAATAATGCCTTGTTATTAATAAAGCTTTAGAGGGTGCATAGAAGGTTTTGCAAGGTTATCTAGGAAACAAAGCCGAGACCACGAAACCAAAGGTTGGTGCGAGAAACGTATGTGGTTTGGAAGTACAAGCAGTTTGTTCTAGTTAACCTAACACTACGAAGACCACATTCCTCATTAGATATAATCATCAAGGGAACCTAAATCTACTTCCCTTCTTCCACTTCAACTCTCTAAATCTTTTAACAGCTAGATAAGGATTTTACTAAACTCTTAACTTCAAACTAACAAACAGTAATTAAAGTGGATTTAACAAGCTTCTACCACAAAAAACACATGTTGACTTCGTTCTTGCAGAAATAGTTAGGATACTGACAAACGAAAGAAAAAGAATCGAACGACTCTTCTAATAGCACGTTTAATGACAATTCTACTTTATCCAGAGTATACAAAGAATCTCATCTTGTTACTCTAACGATTACAAAAGCTAATTAGGAACTATAATCAAAACTAAACTTTCTCTGCATGTTAAAATCACATGAGTCGATACAGATAGTGTGAGACGGTATTATAGTTAGTAGGAATGTCCACAGACCATTTAAGACCAATAAGACAATGAAAAGATAAAAAATTAATCATTCCGGAGATCCTTAATTTAATGCTACGGTATAGTTAGTAGAATGCCCACAGACCATTCAAGACCAATAAGACGATGAAAGGATAAAAGTTAATCATTCCGGAGATCCTTTATTTAATGCGACGGTATAGTTAGTAGAATATCCACAGACCATTTAAGACCAATGACGAAGAAAGGATAAAAGGGGAGTAACAATCTAAAGAAGAATACTCCGTATACCTTATTTAGATCGTTACTCCCCTTTGTTTTCTTAATAAGGGGAGTAAACATCTAAAGAAGTGCCCTTTTTATATACTACGTTTTTAAATTTTCTTGTAAATCATAAAATGTAATATTGATAGTATAATTGTTATTGTTATATAATATAATTAATATATAATGTTAGTGAATCTTTGTGCAACAGATCTCCCCAACACCAAATCCAAACATGCCATCGACATTTTTAAAATAATAAAAATAATTTAATCGATATATTTCCTTTTTTGCTGTCATTCAATGTTTACCTCTTAATAAAAAAACACTAATTTGAAACCCGTAAAAATGAAGATTGTAAATATTATGGGATGTGACAAAAGAAATAAAATATGTTGCGGATTTTTTCCGAACTAACTTTCCATACAGCAAAATTGCTAAAAAACTAATTAAATTCTGCTGAAAAATGACTAAAAGTATTAAAATAATGCATTGTCATCGTGTTCTGAGCTGTTCTGCAAGTTTCAAATGTCTAGCTACTCGGGATGTTGGTTAAAATTCGATTGCAAGATTTGTACCGGACAAACAAACAAACAAACAAACAAGAAACCAAGTTCATAGAATGAAGGTAAATGTTTTAACCTCTTTAATTGGTCATAGCTAACTGATGAATTTTAAACAATTTTACTGAGGTCAAGCGATCAACTAAAAGTGATTTTTAAATACTCTATATCACCAGCTTCTGGATTTTCAAAGCTTATTTAGGAATTGAACGTAAGGCCTGTGTTGGAATACGGAAGCGAACTTCTGTCTACCGCTTCAACTAATACATGTAAAGCCCTGGATAAGGTGCAAAATAAAGCCCTACGAATAATCACAGGAGCAGCTGCATCAACCCCTCTAGCTGCTATGGAGATTCAGACAGGAATTGAGCCCCTGGAATCAAGAAGGGAAAAGAAAACTCTAATAGTTGTGGAAAAATACATGAGAATCCCTGTGGACCACTGGCGTAACCACACAACTGGCCCTAGCAGACTTTCAACTCAGGCAACTATCTTGAACAAGGCAGCAACTACGAGAAAAGTGTGGACTTCAGGATATTCCAAAAGAACTGTTTCAGCCTGAGCAGCTTAGTAATCTTCACCTGAGTATCCCTAGGCATCACCTTGAAATTGGCCTTGACAACTCAAAAAAGGACACCGTTTCACAGGCATTGAAAGAACACGCTCTGCAACACATCAGCCCGCATTACCCATCCGCTGATTGGTTAAAAGTCTATACTGATGGGTCAGCAGATCCTGTCAGGGAACTCGCTGGGGCAGGCTTCTGGTGCGAGGGAGTATTTGAGGATTCCATGGCCGTAGGATCTAAGGCAACAAATTTCGATGGGGAAGTAGAGGCTATTCTTCAGGCAGCAACAAGATTAACGAATATGAGACCACATAAAGTTGTATTCCTAGTAGACTCCCAGGCTGCTATTAGGGCCTTAATCTCAAGTACACCTCACGACTGTGAGAGAGTCACCCTTACAAAGATAGTGATGAGCAGGCTGATCCGGAGTGGTTGGGAAATAGCTTATCAATGGGTGCCTAGCCATTGCGGGATCAAAGGAAATGAGATGGCAGATCAACTAGCCAAGCAGGGTGGCTCCCTGCCCCAACCTCAACAACACATCACATTTAGCCAAGCAAAAGCCGAAATATACTCCCGTGTTGAAACGTCAGTGAAAACCTTACACGAAGAGAAGGCATCCGGAAAAACGTGGCAATGCCTTTTAACATCAGAAATCCCGGCTTCGCTACCAAGGGGAGTGTTCACCGCAAACTTCAGAATGGTCACTGGCCACGACTACTTACAAAGCCACCTTCATAAAATAGGCATAAAGGAAACAAGTAGCTGCCCTCTATGTGAGAGTGGAATTATGGACGCGGACCACATCGTCTTAGATTGCCAGAAACTCCAACCCTACAGACAACAAAGCAGCAGCGACAAATGGTTCAGCAAGGCTGCAATATATTGGGCTGCCAGGAAGGAGATGAACATGATTCCTCCGAATCCGGCGTAGNAAAAAAAAAAAAAAAAAAAAAAAAAAAAAAAAAAAAAATTAGGAATTGAGACATTAATTTAAGTCCAAATCTTGATGAGACCGCATCATAAATTAAGTTAATTCCGACTTTATAAAATCAATGCAGAGGTCACTATCAAGGCAATTGCTCATGATGATGAGAGCTATTTAAAGTTGCTCATGCTGATGATAATTATTATGAATTGAGAGCTGCTAATGACTTTCATTATTAGCATTTTCCTTTAAAATTGTAAAAGAATACTCGACGTTGATATTTTTTATTCAAAAATTTCATTATTATGATACTTAAATCCATAAGGTATTAGCATGAATTATTTAGGCATGAAGTTTTAAGGTTAAAAACGCAATATTGGCGGCAAGAAACAATACTCATAAGATGTTATAATAAAATATCTGTAATCTAAACTCTTCAATGGCTTTTATTTCATGCCTACTAGAAAATTAAAATTGAGCTAACCACATGCGCATATTAAATTTTTAACTTTTCTATATTTAACCTATGTGTGCGTCAAAAACTTTCGCCATTGTTATTAATTTCAACTTTCTAGCTTGAGCGGTTCGGGAGATATAAACCAAGATGCGAAGAAGAGACAGACACATTACTCAATAAGGGTATAAGGGTTTCGAGGATGGAACCCTAAAAAATATTATTTATATCCAATATCAACAACAAATAATATGCATATTGTCTTTCTTTCTTTATCTAATTATCTACCACTAATGAAACCATTATATAATGGAGGCAACATATTTTTCTATACCCGATAAAGTATTGAATATCTAACATTACAGAAATACAAATTACCTTTTCAATAACGCATACGAGCATTATGTTTCCTCCAAGGACGACATGGTGCTCTGAGGCACCCACTATGAAAGCTTCTGGAGTCACTATGTCCAGATTGACGAAGTGAGACATTATACCGGAAGTGGTTGCCACCTGAAACAATAGAAAATTGCGCCCATTATTAGTTGAATTATTATATAGATAAGACTTATGTACTAGGTTAATTAGGTGTGTAATTGAGTTTGCGGTAGGGCCATTAGCAACGAACACGCATTAAGCAGAATTACGCATAATACCAGTAAGCCTTTACGGTAAAATGCATAAATTATAGCACTTAATGGGCAATAAATCACGAAAATATCTCGGCTAAGCTGACCAACGATTAGAGGTCTATCTATCTCTGATGTATCCTCTTATGACTAACGAAGAAATATATCCGGTCAGGACAAATATACAAAAATTACGTTATTCAAAATTAACGGGTTGATATATAAAATTAAATTACTAGACTAAGGCCCCATGAGCGTTTTTTCAAGCCGCGATCCTGTAAAAAAAAATACCTAAAATAATAATCACAGCGATATTAGTTGAAACGACCATATGAGTTATGATTTCCCGCCGAATGAAGGAACTGCGTCTTCAAGGTCACCCGTAGTCGAATGAGCAACGGTCCATTCGTTGGCTGGTTTTCCCGCTAAAAAGGTGCACGGGCGTATTTTTTCCAGCTACTACATTCAAGCTACATGTTATTTAAACTATTTTGTAATTCACTATTTATTATTTATAGTGTTGAGATAAACTGCCCTGGTGTTTTGAATACACGCAAATGTGGCTTGTTACAGCTTGATATCACGCGGCGTGTTTTACCGTCAATTTGGCAATCCCAGTTATTATCCCTCGGTTTGATTTATTACAAACTCTGATATCATAGCGCAATAGATTAATTCCACATTTTTTATCCCTAATTTCATCTCAATAACTCATTTCGTCCCGTAGTACAAGTTGTTCAAAGATGTTCACGGAAAAGCATAGAAGATATAACAACTGCTGATGACTGCATCTCAATAGAAGTAGGCCACAACCCAAATATACCTACTAAAAGCATTTTCAGAGGTATTCAAATTTAATATTTAAACTTTGTTCGTTTTTAATTAAGTCAACTTAATCCATTTCTACAATAATTATCAATACGCAAAACACCACCGGAAAACCCCTACAGAACTTCATAGTGATGCCAAACTTGGAACTTCTAGGCCTGCAACCTCTCCTGCAAACCTAGGCTAGAACTTCATAGTGATACCAAACGTGGAACTTCTAGGCCTGCAACCTATCCTACAAACCTAGGCTATAACTTCATAGTGATACCAAACTTGGAACTTCTAGGCCTGCAACCTCTCCTGCAAACCTAGGCTAGAACTTCATAGTGATACCAAACGTGGAACTTATAGGCCTGCAACCTCTCCTGCAAACCTAGGCTAGAACTTCATAGTGATACCAAACGTGGAACTTATAGGCCTGCAACCTATCCTGCAAACCTAGGCTAGAACTTCATAGTGATACCAAACATGGAACTTCTAGGCCTACAAACCTAGACTAGAACTTCATAGTGATACCAAACGTGGAACTTTTAGGTCTGCAACCTATCCTGCATACTAAGGCTATTCAGACTTGTGATATTGAGCAGCCCTATAGATCCATATGTATAATTATAGCTTCTTACAGGCAAAGCTATGACATTAGAAATAAAAACAGTATACATACATATTATTAGGATATCTGGCACTCTAACATAAATAATGCAAAGCTATATAAATAATCTTAAATTATAAGTAAATTCAATTAAATTGGTTCAGAGGGATCTGTAGAATTCAATTTAATAGTTTAAAATCGTTTATCAACTAAATGTTTTCTAAATTAGAAAAATAAATAAGAAAATTCAAATAGAAATCTATCGGCCAGAACTTAAACCAAACTGTAATTAAACGTTGAATCTAGGTCAAACAATTATAGAACTTTTTCAATTGCTTTAACCATTGAAAAGAAACCTAAAAATAAATAAATGAGAAACAGAAGGACAATAGATAGAATTTGCAGGAAGCTTCTTGATTAACGCAAAGCGTCATTCTCATTTTATCTCTCTCATGGATTTTCTTTCAAGTCTTCGAAATTTATCAACTTGCTTTTCACAATGGATTATCTTCAGACAAAGTCCAATTTCCCGGTATCATCTCGGTTTTAGTCATAATTGATTTTCATTAGGAAAGTTTTCCTTATCAATATCTCAGAAGTTGGATACTATCATTAAAACCCGTAGACAATAATAACAGATGGAAGACAAGAGAATAGAGTTAGAAACATTGTCTGTAGATCTCTCTTGGCCGGATGGTATCTTGAAATCCTCTGCTTTTCTGCATTCTCCCTTGGGTTCAATTAGAAAGCCCTTGGAAATCCACTAGACTTGGTATAATATATTTAATAAACAGACATTCCGAAAACCCCTTTCTCTGACCCCATACCCTATTCTCTCCGCATGTTTCACAAACTTCACCCTTAATATATTCGAAGGTCCTAGAGGTCCGATTTTGTGGCTAGAGTATTTTCCTATTACATTCACTGGCGTAATTCCTTCGGCATTTTATCAACTTGGGAAAAATCACCCATAAAAAAGAGAAAAAGCTCATTTTAAAACAATGTTTATTAAAAACTAGATATTAATCAAATTTTCTAAATATCAGGGTGGAAATAATAGTTCGAATATTAGAGATACAACTTTATATAGCATTAGAATTTTGGTTCAGCAACATTAAAGATATTTTAAGCACAAACCTAAAATCTTAACGGGTCTTTACTATGCTACACTTACTAGGTAATTCGAGGCACATAATTATGCTAGACAAAGCACATTATGCTAACTCGTGGCTGTTGAAGAGCGTACTCCAATAAATATTGAATATTTAGAAAATGGTATCATGATGATGTGTAGTGTGTTGTAGATCATATGACTGAACTATATAGAAGGGAAGGGTAGGTGTAAAAGTTTTCTCATTTCAAACTTTTCATAGCGGTTTTGCTGTTAGTTTTACTAGGATAAAAAAAACTTTGGAAATGTGTTGTCTCAATGTCTCATCTTTATACTATCTATGTTTCATCAAGAAGAATATCAGTAATCAGTCGGTTCAATTGTTTTCTATACAAATCTAAAGTTTAATTCCGAGCTTGAGATTTTGAAAATCTACTTCATCAGCTAGTTGGATAGATAAAGATAAATTAGGGTTACGTTATGCAACGAACTCAGCCTGATTATTGATAAAATAAAAATGCCTACCAAATGTTTACTAAATAAACAAAACATTTCTTTCACAAAAACTTCAGTTCTTACGTGTGAAACGTCTACATTAATGACAATCAAACAGACACGGGGCCTGGCATCATCTTTCGAACATAAGGCACAAAGCCCACAGAAGAGGTGACGGGCGGAAGCGCAACGCGATCGAGGCGCGGCACAATATAGTTTAAAAGGCCTAACGCACACAGCGAAGGCGTCGGGCGCGCTTCTTCAAAATAAGCCGAGAAGTGAGCAAGAGGCGAGGAGGAGGAGAGGAGGCGAACGCCTTTCTCCGTGGCTGTACACTGTACCTTGCGCCATGGCCTTCCTCCATAGTTTTACGTAGACGAATGTGCTTCACGCCTCCGCCCATCGCCTGCTCCATTGGTTATGTCACACTGGGCCTTAGACGCTCGCAACACTTGTTTTAATTATTGATTTAGAAATATTTTATTCTTAATTTCACCATTAAAATGTGTATAATATAAAATATATAAAGTTATATGCTTAAGTATTCCTCTTAATGCTGATCACCACGTTTAGTTTTTACAAGATAGATTACGAGTTGCTACAAAAGCTCTATGGATAATTAAATACTAGTATAAATGATACAAAGTTATAATAGTACATTGGTACTTAGTTGTGTTCTTTCTTTATTTTCTTATAAAACCCCTTTCTTGGTTATTATAAGAACAAAATAATTCGAAGATAACAAGAACGAACAGCTGCGAAATTTTCTTAGCTAAATCAAAAAAAATGTTTTATATATTTTTTTTTCAGATCGAAACAGGAAGCTATTAATCTAGCTGCAGCAGTTTATCAAGCTGTGAAAACTTTTTTAAAGTGAAAACTAGAAATAGCTATAACACTTGAAATTCGGAAAGCAAATTAAAATCGGCGAAGATTTATTATCAAGAGATAACACAAACGATCTTTATATGTTCCGGCCTTGAAACCAATATCATTATGGCATCCGACTTGTAATTTAGCGGACTATTTTCTTCCTTTTAGTCATTGGGTGTGATTGAATTCGTGATAAACATCTATCACGACTTCCATTATCGAAGTTTATACTCCCAGAATTGTTTAAGAGCGTCCATTTCCCAACGCAGAGGCGAGTTTCAAACGAGCTAAAATGTATACTTCATTTTGGTGACTTATGTTTAAGGTGTCGAATGTAAGTGAGAGTAACAGTAGGAGAATATCATGCTTCCATGTTCTTAACTAATAAAACTAATAAAATATAAATAAATTAACTAATAAAAAAATACATTGCTCCCACGCGTTCTATCGCGTATACCTTACTAATTTTAGGCTTTTAGAGTCTATTATTGTCGAGGCTTGCAATATTGTCCCTTGGCTTACTGTGCTATTGAAGAGGTAGGTCAAAAAGAGAGGTGGGAGAACCAAACCACCTCGTACTAATTCTTGAGTTACTTTCGGTAAGCTTGGAAGCAATAGCGTTGAGGTATCCTAAAAATGACAAAATATAATTGCACAAGCTCTTAATTCATCCTCTTATAACGTATCCTAAACCTTAAAATTAGTTGCTCATTCTTGTCAGTTCGGAATCATACTCATCAACAACTTCTGATTGATCTCATAATTTTGTTCCACATGGAATATCTTCAATTTGTTATCATTCTCTTTCAGTGTTTGATCAAATTTTTCATTTAATTCTTTCCCTTATAAAGTCCATTTTAGCATGTTCACAAACGATTATTATTTGCGTTTTACTACCCTTATCAAACTCTAAAATAATCTTGTTAGAGATTCCTCAACTTCAATTTCTTAATCACTAGATTAACCTCTTGGTAAATCTGCTTTCACCATCTTCACGAATCTCTCATTAACCTCTCCATCTTCACGTTTATCTTGTTGTACCATTCTCAACCTCTTTATCTCCACCTCCACGTTTATCTTGTTGTACCATTCTCAACCTCTCCATCTTCACGCTTGTCTTGTTGTACCATTCTCAACCTCTCCATCTTCACGCTTATCTTTCTGTATCATTCTCAACCACTCCATCTTCACGCTTATCGTTTTGTATCATTCTCAACCTCTACATCTTCACGTTTATCTTGTTGTGCCATTCACCAACCTCTTTATCTTCACGCTTATCTTGTTGTAGCATTCTCAACCTCTCCATCTTCACGCTTATCTTGTTGTAGCATTCTCAACCTCTCCATCTTCACGCTTATCTTTTTGCACCATTCTCAACCTCTCTATCTCCACCTCCACGTTTATCTTGTTGTACCATTCTCAACCTCTCCATCTTCACGCTTATCTTTTTGTACCATTCTCAACCTATCTATCTCCACCTCCACGCTTATCTCTTTGTAACATTATCAACCTCTCCATCTTCACGTTTATCTTGTTGTACTATTCTCAGCCTCACCTACTTCAATTGTTCTTTATCCAATGTTATATTCTCATTAACCCTATTCATATCAACTCTTACTTTTTAAAGCTTTTTCTCGCATTCTTCTTATTCTCCTTTTTTGATTTTCCCCTTAATCTAAACATTCTAACTACTCCAATCATCGCCTTGCAGGCTATGATATGCATCTTTTATTTAATGTTTCGTTTAGAAAGGATTATAAATATCAGCTATTCACTTCTCCAAAGAAATTTATGCAACGACAATTGCTTTTAAATTGTAACTTTTTTCCCCAAATCTCGTTTAAAGTTTGTTTTTCTCATACTACAAATCCTTTGCATCCGTAAAAGCATTGTAATTATCAACCAAATGTTGTGCTAAAATAAAAGTAATAACGGTAATTAAAAGATTGTTAAACCAGTATAATAATGTAACTAAAGAGTTTTAACTACCATGGAAATTTTAGTAGAAAACAACCGACTAAACAATTTAAACCGGCGTATAACTTTTAGACTGAGTCTCCGACAAAACAACGCTTAAATAAATATCCATTAGAAGTGTTAAATTGTTAATTAGATGTATAATACTGTTTAAACTACATTTCCTTCAAACTCTAATGTGCTTAAATTAACTCCTGTAACTCACCTTTTATTACCGTTTTAGAATTAAACGAAACTACAATTTTGATGCTTTACTATACATTCTCTTAGCAAACATTTGTTTCGGGTGAAGCTCGATTGAGAGGATTGCTGAATTCGCTATCTCACCTCCCAATTTCTAGATAATGAATCTTATAAGGGGGAGAAAAAAACCCGAGTCGGATTTCAGAAACCGAGAGATACATCGGTATCGGTAAAATCCAATAAAGGGTTTTTCCCCCCACAGTTCTATATTTTTCTGCAGCATTTGGCTCTAAAAGGAAAAACCACTCTCGTGATTTTTCCGAAATAAAAGAAAAAAGTAAACACGGATGTTTTAACTTAGTGTTACAAGGTTACGAGGTCACTAGATGATATCTAAAAAGCTTCCCAATAATGTTAAACCTCTATCAGATAAAATATATTAATCTAGTTTCATTGAAAATATCGGAACTTCTTAATTCCTTTAACAGAAGAAAAATACAATTATAATTTTAGAGTCTCTATCCAAGATGAACATCGGAGATAACTTCTTATAGCTTTCTTACTTATAGTACAATCAGTAGAAGCAATTTATATTATTAATCATCAAGTTGAGCTTGATTACCCATGAAGAAAGGAGTTGCAGTTTTGACCCTAAAGATAAAGCTATCTATCTAAAAGTAGTGTTTTAGTTTTTGCTACTCCTGATAAAGTACAGTTGGTTACAATGTTTATTTGGAAGTAGTTAGTTGGTGATTTGATTTGGAAGTTGTTAGTTTGTTTTCTTGTGATTGAGGTATCTAGTATTTAAGGTTGAGCTTGTCTTTTATTATTTTAAACTCTTGCTCCTAATATCATTTAAACATACCTCGATACAACCTGAACAATCATTTCTTCCTAATAAATTAACTTTTATCTCCAGTAGGGAAAAAAAGTTATGATTTTGAATTAGTTTAGAGGGACTAAATTAAGTCTTTTCATCCCTGAATCAAAAAGTAGGGAGAAAAAGTAAAAAGTAGGGCGAAAAAGTAAAGTAGGGCGAAAAAGTAAAGATTGCAACTTAATTATTTTATAAATAGTAGAAAATGAATGGTTAATGTAATGAAGATGTTGAAATCAGGTTGGCGTCACTGCTTTTACGACCATGTTTATCTATGTTTATAACCTGCATCTAAGTAACCTTCTATTTGAGTTTAATTCCAATTCTTATTTGTTTTTAATACTGAATCTCTTATATCTGCTATTAAAAGTGCTAATAATTATTGTTATTTATTAAAATAATAAATAAAAACTGTGCAATGAACGAAAATATGTATTTACTTCCTACAGGAGATAAAATATTGTATGTACCTCGTGAGTAAAGTGCCATTATTCCCTTCGCGATAATTATCTCCCTTGGCTTCGCCTCGGGAGCTAATTAGCGTTATTCCCTTGGCTACGCCTCGGGAATTAAAAAGTCTAATTCCCTCGGCTTCGCCTCGGGATTTAGGGACCATGGTTCCTTCGGCTTCGCCTCAAGAACCAACTTTTTCGCTCAGGGAATAATGGCCTACTTTACTCCCTAGGTGCATAAATAACTATTGTTTATGAGTCTTTTTAGGGTTTAAAAAAATCAAATTTATTTCTCCTTTTTCCTAAATTTAACATTTTCATAAACATTATTGTTATCAGCATTTAAGTAAAACTACAAAGAAAAAATATAAAATACTTTTACTATAATACTGTCATTTATTTAATGTTATACTAATCTATTACATCATAAAACAGTATTCTTTGTTGAATGGTGTAATTCCTAATCAATGCAATATAACTTTATTTTTCAAGACGCGACTCCACCGATGTACGCTCAAGCGCGATAGTCGCCCAGCGACTATCGCTGAGGACTCCTCTTCTGAGTGTGCATGTTACCGTTTTCCTAGCTGTGCGACTCATAACATGCAAATTCAGAAGAACGATAGTCGCTGGGAGACTATCGCTAAGCGTCTATCGCTGGAGTCGCGTCTAGGAAATCGTCCCTTTAATTAACTTACTTTATTCCGTCACTTCTTAATCAATATTTTACCAACTTCACTGCTAAAAAAATTATCCTCTATCTTCAACCAATTATAAAGCCAAATGTCTAACTGGTAACACTTTCTACACTGAAATTTCGAACATTTGTACTTTTGCCGAATAACCAACGAGAAAAGTTTACAACTTTTTAAATATAACCCCCTAAAAAAAAGAATAACTGAGGGCACAAGTTAAAATTTTTTATGGCCAAACAATAAGTGCAAAAATACCTGATGCAGCAAAGTACCTGATTTTATGAGATCTGTGAGTTTGGTCCTATGACTCTCTATTACACTTAATTAGGGCTAAAGTTATTCAATTTATTGAAATATTTGACTTGAAGCACTCATGACATCCGCAATTTTTACCCGATTTGATTTTTGATACAGGGAATATAAACTGTTTTCTTTTATACATTTAGTAGACCTACTAAAGCCATTTAGAGATGTTTATTTTCCTACGTTATTAGCTTGCTTTTCTTGTTTGTTTGTTTGTTTGTCCAATACTAATCAATACTAATACACTAATCATCTTGCAATAGATTTTTAACTAACATCCCGAGTAGCTAGACATTTGAAACTTTTAGATTAGCTCAGAACACGAGGACGATGCATTATTTTAATACTCGGCTTCAGCAGAATTTAATTCTTTTTCAGCAAATTTCGCTGTATGGAAAGTTAGTTCGGAAAAAATCCGCAAGTTGTTTTTATTTGTTTTAACATGACCCATATTTACTATCTTAATTTTGACAGGTTTCAAATTTATTATTTTTTTATTTAGTCAACAGAAAATTTTAAAACGTAGTATAAAAAGCTCTTTTTATTATTACTGGTCTTATATTACTTTGCTTTGTAAGTTTCATCGCACACCTATTACCCCAATTTTGAACTACTTCCCGTCATTCAATCTTCTCCAAATTTTGCACATAGAAACAACTAAGGTGAAGAATACAGAAACCAAAATAATAATAATAAAAAAACAAAATGGCGTCAAATTTTTTTGCTTTTTATGTTTCATCGCACATTTTTTAATTAATTATTATCTTGAAATTATATTATATTATTTTTGTATATGTTAAGGTTAAAATGATTAAAAAGCTCTTACTCTTAAAGTTGTTTACAGTTTTGTCTTAATTTCATTTGAGATGGGGAATTTTTTTTTTTTATGTTAAAACAGGCAGGACACGGGCCGGATAGGTGAGCTAAGGCCGAAGGCTATCCGAAGTCCTCTATATAAATTCAATTGAAGTATAAACAAAATAATTGTTTTATAAAAGAGAATTTCCAAATGAATTATTTGCTACATTAATGCAACAACTAAGTGAAAATAACCCAATAATCAATACCTCAATATTAATTACATCGATAATTATAATTAATTCAACAAACTAATAAATTCACTTTAACCACCAATAAATAGTTGAAAACGTTGGCTATAAATCAAGGAAGGGGGAGGAAGGATTGAATATTACATCAATTCCATCGTCAGGAAGGTTCTAGTTACATAAATTAGAAAATGGCTTTACCCTAAGGAAAGCTAGGAATAGAAGGGCGGTTAATATATCTGTAGGAATATGCATGGAGTAGACGGACCTTTCTGGATTGAGCTAGGTAATGGGTCTAGGGTTGAATCAACCCTAGAAGCCGGTCAGGTTTAATGTAGCTATGCAAATTTATTGGAAAGCCGATTCTGAGATGAGGAAAGGTAGGCTAATAGAGCTGTGAAGGCGTTGGGTTTCCGCTCCGTCTGTTTTGTCGCAGTGGTAAAGTCACAATTCAGATCCCCTCCTATTGTAATAGAGACTCTTGAAGGGTATTTGACTTGATCAAAACTTAGTTTGCACAATCCAATTCCACGATCCTTCCGAAATCTCTTCACGGACAAAAATTGGATCACAAAAATAGAAAAGAAGTGTCAGAAAAAGAGAAAAACTATGGTGTTATATAATAAACTAGAACGGGTTCACGAATAAAAAACAACATCCAGTTGAATGATACGAAAAAGAAAGAATAAAAAAGAAAAATATATATCTAAATTAGATTTTTTGAATAAAACAAAAATCTAATCTTATTATTATGAAATAAAATAATGAAATCGATAGTCTTAAAATCTTTCAATCCGAATAACAAGTACAAAATGATTTTAATAAATTAAAAACTGTCCGATACAATTCGTCGTAAACTTTATCATATACGTCTAGGTATACTCATTCGTAAGTATCTACATGGTCTAGTGTTTTCCATCTATTAGTTATGTTGAGTTTTTGTATTTAATCATTTTTAATATTTTACCAAAATTTACCATAAAAATTACCTTCTCAAAGGGGTAGTCTAATCATCTCCCATCCACGTTTAAAGATATCACAACAAACAATGATGGGCCAAATTTATAGAACTCTATTGAGACCAGCGTCCGTTGTGAGATATTAAAGATAAAAGATATTGCAATAAACATATTCGAAAAGAAGGTTACGCGGTGTTAATTCAAGAAGGGAATGAAGTGTTTCCGGATAGCGAAGAAAACTTCAAAAAAGCCAAAATCAAACCACTTAGGGCTTCCTTTCGAAGGGAAATGAAAAAGGTCCAGAATAGGAAGTGATCTAGATTCTAGATGAAGTATGTATGAACCAACCCTGTGGTATTACGACCTAATAAGGTTTATTACTGACCAAGAATGGTATCACGATTACCATCATGTTTACCAAGAATGATATCATCGTTGGTTAAACGGACGAGAAAAGAGATGATACTAGACGACGATGACAATGGCAACAAGGCCAAAAAATTGAGGGGAAAATGTTCAAGAAGAAACTCATTCAAGCAGATATTAAAAACACTCATTTATGTGCAAATATTTTTTATAATCGAGTGGCTCATTCGCAGCAAATAGTGACAATAACGACATATGACTGAATCTATTTCGCTCTAATAAATATTATTTAGCCCACACGAGCGAAGGTTTCCAATTTTTCTTTTGACCTTACACAAAAAAAAACAAAAAAAAAAAACACCACCACATGCTCGGCAGTGGTTGGTGCACACCTAACATGTTGGGTGCATTGGTTAAAGCAATTTTTTAGCTAACAACACTAAAAAAAAAAAATCTATAATGAAACAGACTTCTCACAAACCGAACCATAGTATAATGTCAAGTAAAAAAAAAAAAAAAAAAACACCACCACATGCTCGGCAGTGGTTGGTGCACACCTAACATGTTGGGTGCATTGGTTAAAGCAATTTTTTAGGTAACAACACTAAAAAAAAAAAATCTATAATGAAACAGACTTCTCACAAACCGAACCATAGTATAATGTCAAGTAAAGTATAATAAAAAAAATATGATGGGAAGCAAACAGATACAGTAGCATGTAAAGAATATAAAACATTAGAATGGTCTAACACCACAAAAAATAACATGGAATAGCGTCAAGTGAAGAATATATACATTAGTATGTTTATACTATTTATACTATCTAATAATCATAAGTGGTATAATCCAAGCTTCAATAAAATAATGAAAACCCCGAGATAACCTAAATTACACTCAAAAAGGAGTATAGTGGCTAGAAAAAAATGTAATACGTTGAAATAGATTAATAATCAATAGCATTAAGAAAAGAATAAATCTTGAAATAAATCAAATAATTTGGTATATGACGTTACTTTGTTGAAGAGGAGGGATGGGATCTTTGAGTTTNTTAACTTATTAACTTGGTAAGACTTTCATTTCCAAAATTCATTTTTACTTTTTTCATTTTGACCATTTTACTCCAAATTTACAGTATTTTTAACATTAAAAACCTGAAGAAGCCCAGGTTCCCTGGGTGAAAGCTTGTACATTAAAATATAATAAAAAAGAAAAAAAGGACTTTCATTCCAAACAACAACGAACTCCAAATAAATCAAATAAAATATAAAAAATAGATAAGAAATAAAAACATCCTAGTTTCAAATATGAAGCATTCAAGGTAAAAAAAAGAAAAAACCTTGTAAAAGACTTAAAAGGATTAAGTCAAATTGCTTTATTTTTTCTTTAAACCTAAAAAAAGAAAAACTTCAAGGAAAATATTTAAACAAAAAAAAAAATAAAGAAAAAAAGAGTACTTAGAAAGAAAAAAATAAATATAGAACTCTTTAAATTATAACTTGAGTTCATTAAAAATTATGAAACAGCAAAAGATGACAAAAAAAGAATAAATTCTTGTGAATTTTCTAAAAGAAATAAAAAAATTGTATACAAAAAATAGAAATTCATTGTTTATTTAGGATTTTGTTTGAATTAAAACAAAGCAAACTTAATAATAAAAAATTAAGTTAGATTCTTTAATGTAGTATTGATTTGAGATATACGAGTACTTGTAGTCCCTATAATAATGATGAATTTTATGAAACACAAGCTGGATACCCGTTCTACGCTACGTTGTTATTTTAATTTGATAAGATTATAAACTACCATCAAGAAACAATTAAATTATTTTACTATGCGAAAATATCTAGATTCTATCCCTCCCACTTATTTATACCCCTTCCCCTTTGATAAGAAAATATACAAATATCCCAAATTTAGAAGAGAGAATATGACAAAACTGTACATAACAACAATTGCTGTACTCTTAAAGAGCTTCTCTACGATATGTATCATGAAGGGTATTCATTACTTTGACCCCGTAGTTATTACTTGTACCCCGTACCCCTGTGTACCAAAATTTAAATTTCGAAAATTCATGTAGACAATGATTTTTCCCTTGCTTTGAAGGTCAAATGCGCAAATTTTCATCGAGGTCGGATAAAAACTGAAGATTTGTGTAATGAAAATACTTGACTTTCAGAAAAATTCTTTCATTTCACCCCCATAAATGTACATAACAAGAATTACTGTACTCGTAAAGAACTTTTCAACGCGGTATGCGTCATTGATGAAGGGTTTTTATTACTTTGACATTTGTTCTTTCTTAAAATGTAAACCCTTTTGTCCTTTTACATGCATTTAACTTTCTAAACGTAAACTTTAGATTGCTTGTGTTCAGCGTAAATGATTATGTTTACGTGCATTTTGGTACTTACACTTATGATTACTAATGGCATTATCACTATTAACATGTTTTATAACAATTACCCTGAACATCACAATTGATCCCATCAGAGACAGGTTGCCGCGTACATTTTGTGAAAAGAGGCAGCTTGAGATCTGTATGTTAGATCTCAACAGTGTTGTGTGGATGACGAGAGCTTTTTAATAGCCTGTTCAGGAAAGCAGCACCAACCTACGCTCCCTGTTCAAATCCAGCACTCATTGAAACCATACTCAACCGAGTACATTGGTGAGAAGAGGAAGCTTGAGATGTTAGGTCCTAACATATTTTTATGAAAGACGTTAGGTCTTTTTAACATTTTATTTTAAAAAGATTTTAAATAAAAAAAAATGGTAGGTCATTGTATAAATTTCAAACTACTGCACCCATTTGTTTCTCTTCCACACAAATACATTTGACACAAAAAGATTGTAAAAGCATAAAATCATTATAGTATAAGAAATTGAACGGGAGGAAGTTATGCTCCTCACAAATTGGCAGACTATTTTTGAATGTTAGCCGAAATAATAATTAATTACAATTATCATTTCATTTTAATTATGCTTTTATGTTGAAGAGTGTCTCTCCATGTTTATTTTGTATAATGCATTATAAAGGGCGAGGTCATTATTATAACTAATGCTCTTTATAAGGGATGTTGAAAACATAGTAGAGATGGTTTAAGTATTTTGTCGGAGGTAAGCAGATCCTATTTCTTTCCGTAGAGGGAATGTTATTCTAGAAGTAAATGCGTCTTCAGGGAGCCATCCTATCTCGACTTGCTCTCGACTTGGGATTAACTCCCTCAAGCATTAACCAAAAAGAAGTAAAGAGCTTTAAGAACAGTCCAAGCCATGCTTTGACTCTAAGCTTCCTTTTATTTTCTCATTAAGTATCAACGCACTGTACTCATTTAGCCAGCTAAATAATAAAACACTAAGTAAAGGGATAATTAATCGAGCTTCTAATTATCAGATTTGGGGATAGTGAGATCTTGTCTCTCTAAGTCGGGGCCACGTATTCTCGGCCCGAAATCCCAGTCGTGTAACTTGCATTCATGCGGTCATGTTTTGGGGGTGAAACCAGACAGGGCGGTAAGATGGAGCATCGACGTAGGGTAGAAAAATAAGGGAACTATAGGCCCCTTACCTTGATTCTTTACATAAATTGAAGTACCAATCAAAAGTTAAAGAGCGAGCGTATACGGTTGAAATTAATCTGCATTTTACTTTTGACAAACCATCCAAATTTTATAAAAATCAGATGAGTACTTTTAAAGATATAGGTGTAAATAAATGTATGCCTGTGCTTATGTTGAAGAGAATCAAATAGGCGCTGAAGGTTGAAACTTATATGGGACCAACAATGAGCTAATTGTGACCTACCATCAACATTTCATTAAAATCAGACGTGAAGTTTTCAAGATATGATGATTCGCAAAAATTGAGCGACAGAAAAAGAGAAACGTGGAACCAAAAATGTTTCCTGATGTCTGAAACGGATTAGTTTCTTCGAATTTTAGAAATTGGAGACATAAAATATTCGTTCTTCAGAACGGTCTTATAGCTTCTGATACATTCAGTAAGCTCGGAAGCAATTAACTCTATTGCTGATAACAACGAAAGCGGGATGGTTGCTATAAAAGTGCTGGCAGCACTGCTCTGGCAAGAAGATTGACAAAAATTTATCTTCCTGGATTTGTTCTAGGGGCAAGTGTCCAAGGTAAGGGAAACCCCTAAACAAATAGACTTAGTTTTGATGTAGGTAAATAGCAGCTCAACAAGGCAGCAACTCTTAACCATAAAATAATTAGAAAGCAAGTTACAGGAATAGGTTTCAAATATTTGTCAGAGAAGTAAAGGTGCGTTTACACCTGACATTTACTGCATGATATTCATGTCAGACAGAAATCGCAGTAGTGTAAACACCGAAAAACATATGTCTGAGATTTATGTTTCTACTCTCAGTTATTATAAGTGTCGACACTTTTATACCAACAGATGCAAACACAGATTATTTGAAAATTCAAACTCCTCTGAGAGATATCGCGGAAGTTATTGCACCTCCATTTATTGCAAATTTAAGCATTGCGAGAAGTGTCAGACATACACACTCATAAGACATGTAAACACTCATAGCGATTTCTGTCTAACACTTGATATTTATCGCCGGAGAGAAATGGCAGGTGTAAACGCACCTTAAGAACAAAATAGCACGAATTTTAAAAAGTGCCTACTGGTAAAAAAACTGCACAGATGGTTGGCTGGTTGGTATGCATGGTAAAGAAAATGCCTAAAAGTTATGGTTTCCGAGTGTAAGAGGAGTATAAAACTTTTAGATGGTTTATGTCCTTCTAAGAGAGAATGAGAGTGTAGAAAGTAAGCCTAAAGGATGGAAATAAAGAAGAACTTTCCAAAGAAAGTCTAAAAGAAAATAGTAACTTGCAGTCTTCAGAATAAATAAGTAAGAGACTCTCACGCATTATAAAACTTAAGTTCAAGAAACAGCTGATTTTATGTTTTGCTCTTTGCATTTGTTGACGATTTTACTACGTTTTTATTAGCTTGCTTTCTTGTTTGGTTGTCCAGTACAAATCTTGCAATCGATTTTCAACTAACTTCCTGAGTAGCCAGAAATTTACAACTTTAGAATAGCTCATAACACGATTACAATGCTTAATTTTAATACTTTTATCCATCTTTCAGCAACATTTAATTGGTTTTCAGCAAATTGTGCTGTATGGAAAGTTAGTTCCGAAAAAATCCGCAAGTTAAGGGTGCGCGGACGTGTCTGATTTTACGAGTTTTCTGTTTTTGTCCGTAATATTAGAGATAAAAATACAATTTTTCGTATTTNTAGTATATAAAAAGTTTATTTGCAATTGTTTTACTTTTGGATAATGAAATGGCTATGTGTGTGTTATAATTGTAAAATAAATTTGTTTCATAACACAAGAGGATCTAATATTTTAGAATATCGTCATACAATATTTACCAAGCACTATTCGTATACAGTTATTATAAAGTCATGATGGTTTCGGCGATTGTCAAACAAGAATACTTTATTTATTTATTTTTTTTTTTTTAAATTTAAATGTTGTACTCATAAACATATCAAGGTATATACTACACATTTCACACACAAAAAGGATTTACAATTTTATAATACCGTCATACAATTATACAAAAGATACTAACAAGATTAAGGGGTGGGGAGACTAAATATCCTCATTATCTTCAAGTAGCGACAGCTTAAAAAGTCGAAAGAAAAGCAAACCTTTTTTAAATACAGGATTCTATCTTTTTCCTTCACTTTTCCACTAAAAAATACAAGTTTTATGCAAACAAACAAACAAAAAAATTTACCAAAAACCTTATTATTATGTAAATAAAAAGCAACTTATTAGTTACATAAAAAAAAAGCGACTAAGATGTTTCTATATAAATAAATAATTACTAAGCTACTTAAATTAATTACAGTTTTTATTTACTTTGGAAGAAAGGTAAATGAACATTACACGGTCTAATTTCTCTAAATTAAAAGTTTAAACTAATTCCAGGTCGTTTTATTTTGTTTTTCTTAAAAGAGAATTTGTTTTCCCTTTTTTAAATTTGGCTAGAAAATCTTCTGAAATTAAATACATTCTTTTTTTATAAATTCTTCTCTCTCTTTTTTCTTTTTTCTGACAAAATTATTTGTTAAAAGTTAATTTATCCTTTGTAAAGTTACTTATTATCGGCAATTAGCTAATTTGTGTTGAGATAATTGCTCAATGGTTTTAACGAATGGGTTTTTTAAAAAGATAAATTATGTTCTTTTATTTAATCATTTTCTTCTTGGTCAATCTTTTTCTTCGTGTAAATGTATTTTTTATTCCTAACTCTTTATAATTCTTTCTATTTTTTCTTTTGATCTTTCTAGGATTTATAATGATACCTTTTTTTATTCATATGGGTTTCATTCTTATTAATCTCCACGTTTTAAAGTTCGAAGATTAAGAACTATAATGAAGTACTAGGTCTTCCGGAAGCGACCGCGTGTTGAAGGGTGTACGTCCTGACGTTTTATGAACGTTATTGAACACCCCTAAAGATACTTCTAGTACCTATTTGGAGCGAAAAGTCTGGACGTACGACGTACACCCTTTAAAAAACTGTTGCTACCGGAAGACCTAGAACTATTTTATTATTTTATTGACATCAACTCCACTTGCACTCTTATTCTTCATCTAGAACTTAATTATAATCTCAACTTTGATTTACTTTAGTTTCTTGCTTTTAAAGTACTTTTATAGCTATAGGTGTAAATAAATGTATGTTTGTGCGCATGTGGAAGAGAAACAAATGAGCGCAGAAGGTTGAAACTTATATAGGACCAACAATGAGCTAACTATGACCTACCATACAAATTTCATTAAAATTAGACGTGTAGTATTTAATATATGTTAGTTCGTCAAAATTAAGCAGGAGAAAGACACGGAACCAAAAATGTTCCCTGATGTCTGAAATGGATTTCTGTCTTGGAATATTTGAAATCGGAGACAAAACATTTTCGTTCTTCAGAACGATCACACAGCCTCCGTTACCTTCGGTAAGCTCGGAAGCAAAATGTTATTTCTATAAGGGCAGTTAACTTTACATTAGAGAATAATTTGGAACATATACATCTTCAATTAAATCAAATATTAAAAATGCTTGAAATATAAATTTTAGAAAAAATTGAGGCATAATTATTATATTAATAAGTAAAATATTTTATTATCTAATTATAATTCACATCCTTATTATTTGCATATTAACTATACAAATATTTGAATGAAATTAATTTAATTAAATATTTAAACTAAATAAGCTTTAAGATGAATCAGAAATGTTAAAGTCATTTTGAAGTTAATAAATCTTGACATCAAAAGATTTATAGTTAAATTTATACATTAATTATTACTTTTTTGTAATTTCTTGTATTTAAGTATGTTGTTTTAATTTATTTTATTTTTTTAATTTATATAAATAAACTTAATTAAACAAATATATGATTTTCTGTCTATTTTACTTAGCTAAAAACAATGATAATTGTTTTTATTTATTTCCAATATTTTCCGGTTGTTTAAGCCTTTATTTCATCCTTTCTTTAGTTAAAATGAAATTAAAGGCTTATATTGATTGGCCGTAGATTTTATTAATGGTTGTGGGTTTTTTTTTATATGAATGAAAAGTAAAGGGGGGTCTCGGCAGTACTGTAAATGTTTAATAGCTGAACCCTATTAGCTTGGGGGAACGAGTTATGAGGCAAACCTTAACCGATACTGTTGAGCCTTTCTCAAACAAAACCCCATATACTTCTTACCCGGATAATTGTAAAGGCTTTTCAGCTTGTGAAAAGGCAAACACTTTGAAATATATAAATAAAGTGGTCTACTACTTCCTTTCTTAATATTTTTAATTGCTTCTTAAATATAATTTAACCATGTTTATAATAATTAATATTAAAATTTAAAAAAACCTTACTGACATTAACACATTGCTCTTGTAAATTTCGTTTTTAATTGAGTACATATGTATATGAAAGTAAAAAAATCACAGGGAAGTACTTGCCCCAAGTACTTTTTAGGGTTTTGTAGATGAGTAAGCATACCCATTATGTAATTATGATTTCTGGTCTTCGATCTCAAGAGTCCGGGTTCGATTCCCCGGGGGGTCACAATGTTTTTTATCAGTAATAAACCAATAAGGAATGCAAACTTTAAAAAAGCAAATATATATTTGTGTCCTACTCTTCAGCAGCTTTCATTTGATACCCAACT
>KZ651684.1:30458-68055 GCA_001010745.2 Gerris buenoi | reverse complement strand
ACCAATATCACCCATAAAACAATCATATGCCTAAAATCATACAAAATATTTACACACAACACAATCATTCCCTACCGAAGTGTAACTTTTAGAACTCTAAATCAGAGAAAGAACCAGAACTACAACCCTACCTAAAAAATATAAACAAGCTTACTTTCACTTTTAATCTTAAAACAATCTATACACACAATTATTAATTGTGCTCCACCAAGCAAAAAATAAAAATCTTAAACAGGATACTAAAATCCACAATGCTCAGACGTTTATTCAATAAAATAAAATAAAATAAACAATCCAACAAATTATTCGATGGGTAAAAATATTTACTAACAAAAAGGGAAAATACTCTTTCCAAAGTAAATTGTGAGAATCAGTTACAGTATATAAAAATAGAACTTACTATAGTTTCATGCTATTCCATATACCTCTACCGTTCCCTACATTTCATCGTGTTGACCCGGTCATTATACTAGACTCTGCCCTTTTTTTGGAGAGGAAATTAGCTCAATTTATAAATAGGGATTCACCCTAGAGACCCTTACACAGCAAAGGAAATACGTCCTTTCTTTGTTCATTATTTTTTTCCCTACAACACTGAAAAAAAATAGGATGTCATCGTTATAAATACCATTATACATCTCATTATCGGCCAATAATATAATGCAGATACAATGATATACTTATAATTTTGTATATGCATTTAACTTTGTCAAGATACATATTAAAATTTTACTTTTTTATTCTGTTGGGTCAATTAGGGTGAAAATATACAATTCAACACATTAGTGTGAGCACTGTATATATTTCGCCCCCCTCCGGGGCATAATCATGCCAAAAACATTATAAAGTATCTTTTTAACACTCCGTATATTTATATTGTTTAACATTAAATATAAGTATTGATATAATATGTATTAATATAACTTCATTATAGACATCGAAACTAATAACAATTAAAATTTACGTCTTACCTTATGTTGAGAAGATTGGAATACATTATTACTCAACTGAGTTGGTTAGTCATAAATCCTTTTTTTTTATGAAAAATAACATTTAAAAATAGTTTAAATGAATGTTATCTTCCTTTATTTACTGTACTAATTTCGGAATTTCTTGTTGAATGGAATCTTTAGGTGTAATAAAAACAATTTTATTTCATTTTTCTAACTTAAGACGTTTCGACCCTTATAGGATCATCTTCAGTCATCGGTCTTTATTCTACAATCAACATATATACTAATTTAATTAGTATATAATTATAAATAAAATTTATACTAATTTCATCACTAAGTATTGAAGAAATAGGGGAAACAAACTACTTATTAAAATGTTATAGTTATGTGCATTTTACCATATATATTTGTATTAATACCGAATGATGGAGTTGATAATTGCCCATTGAAACTTTTTGAACTGTTTTAAATAATAATATTAATAATTTTTACCCCTATTATAACATATTTACTTATTCTCAAAGACATAATGCAAAAATCCACAATCTATGGAATTCAATTTATCAGTTATAATATTTTATCATCAGCATCTCTCCTGCCCGAAAAAAAAAAATGTAAATAAATAACCTACAAACAAAATTAATTTAAAATTACACATATTATACATAAACGAATTTTAACATCGTAAAACTTAATCAAAACCTCTTTTAAACTTTACCAGTACTTTCGAATGGAACTAACTGACATTGCACCGTCAATAATTTGATTAAAGTTAACAATACAGTTTAGTAAAGTCAAATGTGTGTTTAACTTAGTTATATATCTAAAAGGTTATAAAATTATTACAATTCTCTGTAATAATTGAAGTGGTTCACGTTAGTATAGTGTTGTTATGGGCTAACGATGCGCAAAGTTTGGCTCCAGTGAAGTTAGATGGCTCGGCAGGAAGAGCTAACCCCCTCCCAAAGTCATTTCGCATGTTAATGACTTCCAGATAATGGTCAACTTTAAGCTATTAATATAAAGGACAAGGATCTCCTCACAGTTATAAATGACCCTCGACACCATTAACTCACCAATGAACTAGTTGTATTCTAGCAACCGCAAAAAATAGACAATCATTGCAAATAAAGTATAAACTGAATGGTACCATGATTTATTAGAGGTTAACAAGTCTACATTAAAACTATAACATAATAAGGAATACGTAAAACCAGCTAAAGGCCATATAAATGCATAGACATAGAATTAAATGGACGATTGAAGAGTATAACCTAGTAAGGCATACATTGAAAATAAGCTAGTAAGGTATAAACAGAAATCTAACTAGCTGAGACAAGTATAACCTAACGTGGTGCGTAGACTTGCGCGGGTCGCCTCTAACAGCTTGGTTTTCTGGTGGGCCACCAGAAGACGGCTTGCTGTTGCTTCAAGTAAACATCACGATGCACCACACCCCTGAAGATGTTTCCAGTAGTGGAAGCGAAACGTCGGTCTTCAACCCCTTCGTGAAGCGGATTTCACCAGAAAACAACTGCCTATTAAGGGTATAACCTAGTATACAATTGAGAACAAGCTAGAAAGATGTAGCCACAGAACTAACTAGACGATTGACGTTGTATAACCTAGTAAAGCATACATCAAGAACAAGCTATAAAGACAT
This sequence comes from Gerris buenoi, assembly GCA_001010745.2. Classification (NCBI taxonomy): domain Eukaryota; kingdom Metazoa; phylum Arthropoda; class Insecta; order Hemiptera; family Gerridae; genus Gerris; species Gerris buenoi. The sequence goes on along the minus strand of KZ651684.1, from coordinate 65,439 downwards.
ACACAGAGAACTAACTAGACGAGTATAACCTAGTATAGCATACATCAAGAACAAGCTAGAAAGGCATACACAGAGAACTAACTAGACGAGTATAACCTATTAAGGCATGCATTGAGAAAAAGCTAGAAAGGCATAGACAGAGAACTAACTAGGAGAGCGTGGTCGAATAAGATTAATTATTATGAGAACCAGTTAGAATAACACAAGCCAAGAATGGCATTGACAGAGAAACTAGCTAAACCATAATTTATAACCAGACATTGCAAATTAGGAAGCCGAAAGCTATACGTTGATATTTGCTAATGAAAAGTCATAAACAGAATGATGTCATCGGATGCCAAGCATTCTGTCTGGTCCTTTGATCCCACCAAGCAGGCAACCTGACCTTTATACTATCTCCTATTGTTTCAATAACTCCTCGCTTTAATGTTTAATATTATTAAATTTTTACTAGTGGAACTCTATTTCGATATTATCAATAAACTACTGTAATAATTATTATCTGCAAGTCTAGAATATACACACCGTAAAATCTCGCAAATAATAATATGCAGCCTGAATTTAGGAAAGAAATTTCAGGTGAAATAAAAATTCGCATTTAATACGCACCCGAAATTCGAGGATAATTTAATGCTTATGCGCAATGTACAAATGATTACAGAATTTTTTTTATGTATTTAATTGTTATTTAGGTATTTTTTAAAAGAAAAAACATAATTTAATTTAGTTTTACTAGGTTTTTATTATAAAACCCTCCTGGATCTATAGGACGCTATAAATTAATCCTATCTTTAAGATAAATATAATAATTAATACATTTAATTACAATAATTCGTAGAAGGCGAAAGGGCCTTTGAAACATCAAAATAAAAATAGCTTTCTGTAATCAACCCGTGGTATTTTAAAATGTTAAAAACAATGTTTTTTTGTAAATATCCGAATAAAACAATATAAATAGAGCGTTTAATGCCACCATAAGATCAAAACGTTAGGGTCAGACCACTAAAGATGGCGGACCAATAGAATCGTTTCCCTCAAAATTTTCCCGCCTTCGATTGTGCCAACTCTAATCTTATAGACTGCAGGTTTCATGCAACTCTAGTTTCGTATTACCAGGACCCGAGGTAATTTGTGCTCTATATTTTTTCAATTACTAATTTTCTATTAGTTAAATCATGAAACACATGCACGAATCAACTTTCAAGCAACTATATTCCTCGATGTACACTCCGCATAAATATCAGTTAATCGTCACTCGCTCCACAAAGGAATTCCGACGATGTCAAGACCGGTCGATTGCGTCATCCAACCAAAGAATTAGTCCCATTTCGTCACCCAGTCAAAGGATTAATCCGATTGCTTCATTCAGACAAAGGATTAATTATATTGCGTCATCCAGACAAAGGATTAATTATATTGCGTTATCCAGACAAAAGATTAATCCGACTCCCTTTCCGAACACCAAGGTATAATCTACGTTCCAGAAAGCCAGAATAAATACCCTCTCCTTCAACTCATACAACAACAAGACATAATGAACTCCAGTCTTCATTATGTCTTGTTGTTGTTTCAACGAAACATCATAATACACCACACCCCTGAAGATGCTTCCACCGGTGGAAGCAAAACGTCGACTTTGATCCTTCCTGACGCGGATTTCACCGGAAACCAAGCTGTTAATTACAAGTCTCCCCGTAGAGGCCAACTCACCGAAGTATACGAATATAACGGAGTTATTATGTTAGAATTCAATATTCAACCAAGCTAAATTTCTGTATTAGAGTTTCAAACATGTAAATTGGAGCTCTACTAACCGCAATGGGATTTAATAAGCATTGAAATAAAGTTTAATGCTCAACAATGAGGTTTTACGATTGTTTGTATGGAGTTCCAATGGTGTTTGGTAAAGATTATAGCTTGATTTCCATAAGAATGTCATTTTCTAACCAGTCAAGTAAATGTAATGTTTTTAAGAAAATTGATTTTTACAAAACAGAAATGTTACATCATTTTAATGATTTGGAATAAGCATTCTACGGTTTTTTTTTACCTACCTATTGATGAGTTTCTAAATTGGATTTTTAACGTCCACGCGAATGTCTTACTTTATAGCTTAAAAGGGCATTTTTGAGGCTGATAGAGCGAAGATTGATGCAGAAGATGAGGTTTTTCGAAGCAATGGAACAGAGGTTTAAAGCTGTATTGTAGGGTTTCGTGGCTATGGGATGGGACATTGGAGGCTTTAGATATAGAGCGAAAGAAAAGGGGTTTCATCTATATTTACGAGCGGCAAGGTCCTCCAACTAGAAATAAAATTTAATTATCCTTTTAAGCCTTCCTTCTTTCCCACTATTATTCCATCTAAACCCTTTAACCAAGGGCCGAGAAAATTAATTTAGGTCTGATGTAAGTTAACTCTAACCGTTTTGTCACCGTTGAGAAAATTTCTTCTCTGTTGAAAAATTGTGTTTATCCTGTTATTGTTAAAAAGAATCAAGTTACCTGAACCGTTTTTTGGGATTAGGTTAGGTTGTTACGGAACCTCCATTGAAAAACGTAGCGTCAATTTAATTACCTCACTATAAAATAACTCAGCTTTTAATATTATGAGTTTTCGACCTTACTTATGTTCTAACAACGAACTTTAAACCAATTTAAAACAAACCACTCAAATTTCATATATTAGATTCTAAATCTATACTATATCTTCTAAAGTTTAGAAGATATAGGTATAAATTAATGTATGTACGTTGAAAAGAAAGAAATGGGCACAGAATGTTGAAACTAATATGGGACCAACATTGGACTAATTGTGACCTACCATCTAGTAGTAGTAGAGGTTAGACGGGTAGGACGAACCACTTTTTCTAACCTAGCAATATGGCCACATTTACCTCCGTGGTAGAGAGTTCTAGCCACTTCCCACATCATATCCGTACATTGTACCGCCAAAGCAGGTAAGGTGTGGTCATTAGTGAGCTATTTAAATCAGAACATCATAGCATGGGATCGAACCCACGACCTTGATTCGCCTTGATTCAGTGATAGCTGGGTAGTGCCTAGAGCACGCTGGCTCCTTTCCTAATCTAAAAGATCTACCACATAAAATTCATTCAAAAAACGGACATTTTGTTTAAGATATGTTGGTTCGCAAAAATTGAGCCACAGACCAACGGTCAGACACGTAACCGAAAAATATTCCCCGATGCCTGAAACGGATTTCTGTCTTGGAATTTTTGAAATAGGAGATGTACAATTTTTGTCCCTAGAGCTTAAATCATATCCATAATAAAAAAAAATAAGAACCTTTAGAAGCCATTAATAAATGGACTTTATCGGATAAGCAGAATTATTATGATAATCCCGACAATGGAAACCAATTCACAATGCCAACACTTAAAATAGAAACACTTTATCTTACAGTAGTTGTTCCTAAAAGAGGCTATCAGATGTGATAGTTGCACAGTTTAAGTGATATACGAGCAAAGTTGAAACTGCAGATGTACCTAGTTAAAGGTAAATTTATGACTTTGGTATTACCAAGCAGACATTAATAGGTTCAATTGTGTATCATTAGGAGTTATTCCTTGCAATTTGATTTGTTCCAAAGTTATTTAATAGGCATGATACGAAGTATAATTATTAGGATTAAAATTTGTAAAAGACATCTAGATATCGAAACATGCATTATCTCATGAATAAAAAAAATGTAGACTGTCGCTATTTAGTTGGTGGTGCATAATTTTCCGTACGAATATTTGAGTCCAGTCCGAAACGGGATTCATTGACACAATGTTGCGCGACAAAATGCATCTTGAAACTGGGCATGTAACAGGACTGAATATTTGAAATTTGAATACTTTCCAAAATGGGATTTTCTGACTCAATGTCGGGTATGGATCTTGAGTCTGGGCACTTTAAAGGGCTGAATACTTGGGCTCGTACAAAATGGTATATACTGACTCAATGTTACGCGATAATGAATCTTGAATCTGGGCATGTCACAGGGCAGGGCAGGGAAGGGGGGGGGGAAGTGAATATTTGAGTCCCGTCCGAAATAGAATAATTCACTGACTTGTTGAGCGAAAATGAATCCCATCAAAAAATTACAGTGGATACTAAGTATTGTAATAATCTGTAAAACCTTGTTTGTGTTGCAACTACACAATATTGTTACCTCATTTAGTTACAAGACAAACAAAAGCAAAAATATTGAATCGAAATGTTTTGATTTAGGTAAATTTAGGTAACGCGCATCTTAAGAGAAAAATGTGCAAATTTAGAAATATTTAATGTGTGTACACGGTTAAATTGATACAGGCTAACTATGAACTACATCATACGTTCATTAAATTCGGACGAGTAGTTTTTAAGAAATGTTACTTCGCAAAATTAAGTGTCAGATTTAAGACACACAGGACAGAAAATATTTCCTGATTTCTAAAACAAAATTTGAATTATAAGACATAAAAAAAATCGTTCTTTAGAACGTTCACAATAATTCTGTTACCCTCGGATAGCTCGAAAAAAAGGGCTGCCAATCAGTGTGGCGCATAGCTTCCTCCCATCCTATCATGTACTTTATTGTTATATTAAAATTGACGTTATACTACTTTATTGTTACATTGTTTATTTTTTAAATGTATTAGCTGTTCTTAGCGATGACACAACATAGGGGTGTCGCTGTTGGTTTTACTAAAAAATGTTTGTCTCATTGAATACATGAAGTTTTAATTTTTCCCGACCTAAAATTCCAATGTTAAATTTTAAGTTCGCGTTTACACGAGTATTGCGTGTGAACGCTTGAACAGGTAACGTTGTGCAAAGAACTTGTCCTGGGCATTGGTCAAATGAACATGTCTACTGTCTACCAAATTTCATCAAAATCTGTTGACATTTACTCAGGTTATCGTCGCAGTTTCATGATTCGCACACACAGACCGACAGACAGACACGGAACCAAAAATGTTCCCTGATGTCTGAAACGGATTTCTGTCTTGGAATTTTTAAAATCGGAGGCATAAAACTTTTTTGTTCTCAAAAGTGAACACAATGCTTCCGTCACCTTCGGTAAGCTCGGAAGCAATAATTAAAACAATGAGCAAGCAACAAAAATTAATTTTAAAATTGAAACGCAAAAAAATAAAATAAAAAAATAAATAAATACGATACTGTAAAATACTAAGGAAAAAATAAATACACAAGGAATATCTAAAATTTACCATAATTAAAGAATTGAAAATAATAAAACTAATAATGAAAATACAATTATACTCTAAATTAAAAAAACAAATTATTAATTTGAATTTTTATTTATTTAATAAACGAACAGAAAAGTGTGCATGTCACCTTTGCTCTTCGTCACGCCACATGTCCTCCAGTCATCCTTAATCAAGCTCCCATTCCTCAGTCCAACTCCGTCCGATACCTTGGCCTTACCCTTGACCGACGATTAACATGGCAACTACACACTAAGACAAAACGTACTGACATCACACGACGATACAAGTTACTGCTCGGTCTTCTGGATCGCAGGTCTAAGATTTCTCTGAATAACAAACTTCGCATCTACAATGTAGTCTTAAAGCCAGCTTGGACCTACGGTCTAGAAGTGTGGGGCAGCACCAAGCCTTCAAATTCCCGTCGTCTCCAAATCCTACAGTCAAANGACAGACAGACAGACACGGAACCAAAAATGTTCCCTGATGTCTGAAACGGATTTCTGTCTTGGAATTTTTAAAATCGGAGGCATAAAACTTTTTTGTTCTCAAAAGTGAACACAATGCTTCCGTCACCTTCGGTAAGCTCGGAAGCAATAATTAAAACAATGAGCAAGCAACAAAAATTAATTTTAAAATTGAAACGCAAAAAAATAAAATAAAAAAATAAATAAATACGATACTGTAAAATACTAAGGAAAAAATAAATACACAAGGAATATCTAAAATTTACCATAATTAAAGAATTGAAAATAATAAAACTAATAATGAAAATACAATTATACTCTAAATTAAAAAAACAAATTATTAATTTGAATTTTTATTTATTTTTCTTTAAAAAAAAATTAAATTCGAACCAATAGTTTGTGACCCCTGGCACAAATATTAATTAAAGAAATTGAAAATCTACCACAAATAATCTGATTTCGAATTCATACAGGAGGGCAAAAAGTATTAGAATGATGAAAAAAAAATTAAAGATAAACAAATAAAATAGAAGAAATCAAACTATAATGCATATGAACTCGTAAACTACGCTTCAATATATTCTAAATCCAATTTGAATAGTATATTTCATTTTATTTTAATTATCCCAGAAAATGGCAAAAGTAAAAATCCAATTAGTATAAAACAATTAGTTTTCGACGTCTCTCAAAACATCGTAAATTTTTTATAAACTAACGACTTTTTCGTTTCATGTTGACACTCAATAAAGGGGTTTCACCATAAACTTTTCTATTTAAATTGAAAAATTTATATTTAAAATGATTTATTCACGATGTTTTTTTTGTAATGAGGAAAAACGAAAAGTAATAATTTAAATTTTTAATGTAGGTTAAAATTTGTTTTAACATTTACAATTCGTAGAATAAAAACTAATAAACTTTCTTTTCTTATTAAGACGGGGAAAAAAATGTTTCGAAAAAGAAAATTTTTAGAGCTAATTTATTATTACAAAGAAAAACAATTAAAATATATAGATATAATATTAATTTTTCCAAAGACACTCAAAAGCGATTCGTTCAAAATAATTTAACAAGTGAATTATAATTTTAAAATGTAACAGTTAGCGAACCAGTTATTTATCTCTAACAAAAGCCGAATTTCCGTTTTTCCATTTGGAACGAATTATAATTTTTCACATAAAGAGGAAGTATTGAGATTGCGCCATATTGAGTCCACAAAGTGGTTTTTTAAAATTGTTTGTCGTCTGTACAGACACCTAGAGCCTAAACTGCTAGGCCAATTTTTACGAAATTTGGAAATTTGGCATACTTGTTCAGAAAAATCATACCCCGAGGTGAAATCAAAAAATGAATTTTAGCACTGAAAAATCGTAAAAATTTCTCGAAAACGGTTCCGACTATTTTGTTTAAAAAATTCTAAAATGTAGTCCGTGTATATACGAATCTAACGATATAAGCCGTTTTCCCGGAAAACGGCTTTAGTTTAGAAAAATTTAGTTCCTGAGAAAATAATAATAAAAAAAAAAAATAAAAAAAATAGTATACATTTTTTTATACTATTAAGGAAAAGAAACACGTGGATGGACAACATTACATCCACCCTGGTCCAGAGAGGAAAGTCCCTCCAGCATGCTCGATCCCTGTCAATGGACAGAGGAGGGTCGAAATATTTTTGATTTTTCTCAACACCGCAAGGTAGAAGAGGATCCGAATAAGTAAGTAAGTATAAAAAAAAAAATTAAAAAATTAGTGTCTGTCCGTGTGCCTTGTTTTATTAATTCATAAACTACTATAGCTACGAACATGAAATTCGACACACAGGTGCATCTCGGCATTTGAGACAACTCGACTAAAAAAAGTTTTTAGTCACCATGACATTTGAAAATGTTTTTTTTTCTTTTCTTTTTGGGTTTTAGTCCCGTTGGACAGCTTATAAGGTCATTACTGGACGGGGGTTATCCGATCACTTTACTCATCTACTCGAACTAAAAAAAAAGTTTTTAGTCACCATGGCATGTTATTATAATTTAAAGTTCTTGAAGTATAGAAAAAGAATAGGCAACCATTAAAATATTACACTTAATAATTTTAACTTAATCGTACAGAAACCAGCGGTTATCGCCTCTTGTACTTACATGAAGCGCGCCTTACTTGTTTGTTTTAATATTATCACTAGAATATTTTGATGATAAAAAAACGTAAATGGTCAGAATAAAATAAATTCAGACAATAATCACTAAGGGTTACATTCTTTACTTGTTTACTACGTCTATTTTAGTTGGTTCCGGTCCCAAAAAGACCCTTCTTTTCAAAACTAACCCATAGAAGAGTTAGAATAAATGTTATTAATTCACTTCCACCTTTCCTTTGGGAATATATAGGAGATAGATATGGGAAGACAAAATATAAAAGGACTATTTGTAAGAAAATAAAAGCTTTTTATCCTCTACGAAGGACTGTAGAAGCAATTTCACCCGGTTCTTTTATTTCCTTATTTTCTTAGTCCGGTTGTTTTTTTATACATAACTCCATTATTCCATTTTTTTTAAAGGATTTTGGCTTGCTCAGGAAGAAAAGCTTCTTTTCATGAATGCAAATTTGGTTTTTCTATGATGTTGTTTAGATTTCCGTAAAAAAATAAATGCGAAGCGAAAAATATTAGTTTATGTGCTTCAAAAGACTTTATTGATTTAAAATATTATTCAACATTTTTCTCTATTTATAATTAGATTTTTATTTTATTTATTAACATTATCTATTTTACAACAGGGTAATTGAATAATATCTTAAATAGACCGAACATAAATAAACACTACAATTATAAGGCAATCAATAATACAACTCAGACGAAAATATTAGATAACTCGGCCCTCGGAAAATGTTTAAGAAACTTCCATGTATAAAATTATTTTTGTAGGATGTAACACCAATTATCAATGAGTAACTGAGAAACTATGTAAGGTTGTAGGTTACTGATCAAGTTTGTTCGTTACATCTTTCATTCATAAGAAAGATTTCATGTTACAACTCCTTCAATATTCAGGTAAGGCCTGAAGATGCCCAGGTTTTGGGCGAAATATAGCTTTTTATAAAAAAAAAAAAAAAAATTGGGTTTTTGTGATGTAACATCAATTTACAAAAATTGGTGATGCAACACCAATTTACAAAAATTGGTGATGTAACACCAATTTACAAAAATTGGTGATGTAACACCAATTTACAAAAATTGGTGATGTAACACCAATTTACAAAAATTGTTGATGTAACACCAATTTACGAAAATACTTAAGTCTTGTGATTTAAGAAACCTAACCAAAAAGCTTGAAAGAAGAAGCTTCGATGTTCATTAACTAGCTCATTGTTGATCCCAAATAATTTTCAACCTTCTACCCTCATTTGTTTCTCTTCCACATGCGCACAAACATACATTTATTTACATTAATAGCTTCAAAAGTACATATCTGATTTACAAGAAACTTTTATAGTTTATTAACACTAAGCAGATAGCTACAGATTAATACGAACAGTCTGTGCTCTTTAACTTTTGCTAAATTGATACTTTAATTCATGTGATGAATCTAAACAATTTCGACAGATTAATAAAAATAAATTGGTAAGGCGTGAATTCTCACGTAAAAAGGGTTTCGTTGGTATTGTGAAACAAAATTAGTAAGGGGGAGGAGGGGGGGGACGAAAAATTTCGATGTTTTTTAACAAAATGGCGCCGAAAATGAAACACTAANGACACGGCCTACAAAGATATTAACAAACTATTTAGGTAGTTTGTACGTATTTCACGCTGCAGACCCTCAAAAACCCTAGTTTGTCACCTACAGTATATATACACTGGCAGCATTTGTGAAATTTTGACTTTTTGACTTGGCGGGGCGGAACGCTGCTGCGTTCCTAAATAAGGAAATAAACGTAATCAAAACTAATTAGACTGGAAGTCATTGAACAATTATCAATAATGATGGAGCATTAATTTAATAACCACTCTCTTCTCTCAATAAGGAAGTTGCACCAGTAAATATTTAATAACTCTAGTTCTGGGAATAATTAATAAAATAATAAACTCGAAAAAAGAAAAAAAAACTCGAAGAAATAATATCTCGATTTAAAGAGCATTAGTTTAGGTTTAAGCACATCAACCAGAAATTATATCGGTAAACAATAACGGACACCATAAAAGCTTAAAATAAAAAAATTGCTCTATTTAAGGTAGAACCGAAGGAGTAAGGTAGAACTATAAAAAGTCTAGGTCTATTAAAATCAGTTACCACTTGTGCAGTCTGCTTTAAAATATGATTGGCCATTTAGCCGCAATAAGCCTCCAAAAATCTTGAAAGCGTCCGTCATCTTTAATTTTTTAAGGAGGGTAATCATTTTTTAAACTTTTCGGATTGTTAGTCGGTTTGGGCCAATTTTCAACCAAACACAAAAAAACCGCGAGTCTCTAGGTGGTCTGAAAGTACAAAACATTATATGATTAGCGAGTCTGTGGGTTTTGGTTATGGTGGGTGGGTCAACCCTAATTTTTTTAGGTTATAATTTTATACTTTTAGCGAATTTTCGAAGAGCATTAAGCTATTAGAATGGCTTCAAATTATGAAAATTTTCTACATGGAAATCAGTTTCAGACCATTCTGAATCGATTCCTAAAAATGAACACTTTTTTAATGTTTGTATGTATGTGTATGTTTTTTATGTTTTGTATTATATATGTATGTGTCACCACTCCAGACTCATTCTAATTATTATTTTTTATTAATTCTCCGCGTCATGAAGGGGTTAGGTCGACATTTTTAACCCAATAGGATTTTTTAAGGGGACTACATAACAGGAGAATGCTAACAGGAATACAGACCTTATCCATATCCTCCATTTAAGAGCTCCTAAAATTTGGTGTGGAACATCGGGGCTTATGGTGACACGATAATAATCGCCATCGAAAGACCTAGAACTTCATACCAATATACAATTTTGTAGCAAAAAGAGGTATATATTTATAAACATTTTATAGATTAATCTTTCAAAATAGGATTATTGTTTCTTCCTGAACAGTAAGAATTAAAAGAATTTCAGAAAGAATTGGCTATTGCTAAGGATAATAATTTAATTTAAGTTTTCACCGACTAACTCTCGCAAAGAGGAAGAAGTGATATTTATTCTAGAACGAAAGCAAGTCAAAATTTATCAACATGTTGGAGAGTTTCCCCAACGTGGGCATATCTCAGTAGAAATAACTTCATGAGCGTATTTTTCAAACGCTCATTAAAAATGCTGTTTAGTGAACTCATTCGATTTGTTAAATTGCTTATATACTTAGTGTGTACTGGAAGGACACATAAACATGTTACTTACTTTTCTAACCAAACTGCACTATAAACTTTTAATGTATTACTTCATAAAACCCTTAAATTAGTTCCTAGTTTAACATGGAATTCCCTTTGGTCTAATTTGTGACAATTACGTCTCCCTTTATATTAATTAAAAGAGGAGGTTTCTTTATACCTTGTTTTCAGTTTGACTAAGAGAATCTACTCTCTAGTTCCCTTGTTTCGTAGGCAAGTATAAATTTATCTCCGGTGTTATTCTGGTTAGGGGAAACCTAAATAGGGTAAGGTAGTAGTAGGTAGTAAGATGTCTTAGTTTATTAGCAGGGTTAGGAGTATTCCTGTGCTAGTTTTTCCTTGGAATCTTAAAGGGTGGTTAGCAGGGTAATATTCTCTGTTGTTTTTCCTCCAACGAGCCCTTTTCTCATTCAGGACTTAGTGAAAATGTCCAAAGATACTTTGTTAGGTGTTTTCACACTGTAAAAAGGGCTTATTCACACAGTTTATTTTAACCTAAAAAGGGACATTTCTCTCCCAAGATTTTTGAAAAGGATATTTCGTTTTGAAACAAAACGTGTTTGTCTTCGCATAGGTGAATTATGCAAATGTAGCCACCTTTTGTTGTATGTTATATGACAAAATAAAGCTTATCAGTTCAGAACTGAAAATTTATCTCCTTTTATCATAACAGCTTAGAGAAACTAAATGTATGTGTCACTCCAGACGATATCTCCTCTTAGGATGCACTTAAAAATTTCAAACAAATTTTAAAATGTCAATAATATCAAAAGAAAATATTACTTTCATAATACATAATTTGTCAGTCAGTTCTTTAGAGTCAAGATTGCAGTATAAAGAAGTTTTAACCCTTAATAAATATTTTTTTTTTTCTTTTTAATATAATTTATTCAAAGATATGAAAAGCGAAAAGTGGTAATTTTAAAAGATTTTACGAAAGATTCAACAAATATTTCACTCTTGTCCGAACTCCAGTTTTGAAAGGTCTAATTATCTTAAAACCCTTTTTCCGCTAAAGAAATTGCATGAGTTGCGCTGAGGTAGTTGGTAGAAAACTTGTTCTAGTTTTTCCAGAATCAACATTTTTCCAATATAACTGTTTGAGTAGAAAATCTTGAGCGTCTTCTCTAACTTATTTTCTTATTCCAAGAGAGCTTTGAATCTAAGTGAAGCTCAATATATAAAAAGATATATAAATAATTCATAAGATAAAAGATACATTCTCTTCCTTTCTTGCTTTCCCTTTCCTCCTAGACTCTGAGTTTACGTAAATCCAACTATGGTTACTATGTATTGGTTTTTTTTTACGTAATTTACATAAGGCTGACTATAGCCTCTTGTATGTTTCTTCAATTTGCCTTCTTTAACAAATACCTGATTGCTTTTAAGGTGCACATGAAGTAGGTTAACGTATATAATTCAATTTCGTTGAGTAATCAAATTGCAAATAACCAGCCAACCAAATTTAGCTCAAGAATTTTTATTAGGGTTTGGTTGGTAAAACCAAAAAAGAGCAAAATTGTGGATTTTCAAAGCCCCAAAACTATTTGGCCAGGATCTCACATTGTCAAAAGAAGTGAAATATTTTGAAGTAACTTTTTATTCATGTTTTGTATTATATATGTATGTGTCACCACTCCAGACGATATCTCCTCTTAGGATGCACTTAAAAATTTCAAACAAATTTTAAAATGTCAATAATATCAAAAGAAAATATTACTTTCATAATACATAATTTGTCAGTCAGTTCTTTAGAGTCAAGATTGCAGTATAAAGAAGTTTTAACCCTTAATAAATATTTTTTTTTTTCTTTTTAATATAATTTATTCAAAGATATGAAAAGCGAAAAGTGGTAATTTTAAAAGATTTTACGAAAGATTCAACAAATATTTCACTCTTGTCCGAACTCCAGTTTTGAAAGGTCTAATTATCTTAAAACCCTTTTTCCGCTAAAGAAATTGCATGAGTTGCGCTGAGGTAGTTGGTAGAAAACTTGTTCTAGTTTTTCCAGAATCAACATTTTTCCAATATAACTGTTTGAGTAGAAAATCTTGAGCGTCTTCTCTAACTTATTTTCTTATTCCAAGAGAGCTTTGAATCTAAGTGAAGCTCAATATATAAAAAGATATATAAATAATTCATAAGATAAAAGATACATTCTCTTCCTTTCTTGCTTTCCCTTTCCTCCTAGACTCTGAGTTTACGTAAATCCAACTATGGTTACTATGTATTGGTTTTTTTTTACGTAATTTACATAAGGCTGACTATAGCCTCTTGTATGTTTCTTCAATTTGCCTTCTTTAACAAATACCTGATTGCTTTTAAGGTGCACATGAAGTAGGTTAACGAATATAATTCAATTTCGTTGAGTAATCAAATTGCAAATAACCAGCCAACCAAATTTAGCTCAAGAATTTTTATTAGGGTTTGGTTGGTAAAACCAAAAAAGAGCAAAATTGTGGATTTTCAAAGCCCCAAAACTATTTGGCCAGGATCTCACATTGTCAAAAGAATTGAAATATTTTGAAGTAACTTTTTACTCTAAATTATCCTGGAAACCACATTTAGACAAGGTAATAGAAAAAGCCACGATTGCATTATGACAACTTAGACGAGCAGTGGGGAATGCATGAGGACTGCCCCTCGAAGGTATTTAATTGGCTGTATACTGCAGTTATCAGGCCCAGAATCCGCTATAGGTCCGTGATTTGGAGGCGAAGTGGCCAGCACGTCTAAGAGGCTAAGCAAGAGAAGGGTGCTGTTACAGAGTGGCAGGAGTGCTTTCAAAGTGTACCCTCTAGAATACCATCAAAGTCTGCTCGGGCTAGCTTACAACTTCTCCGACCAGTGCAGAAGCAAGATTTTTCGCAGGTTGAACTAAAGGCTTATGCTCTAGAAACTATCTCGGAATGGTACCCAGCACCTCTATGGTTCCATGTTTACACGGACGGATCTGCGGACGGAGCAGTGAGAAATGGAGGAGCTCGAGTATACTCAGAATATTTTCAGCTATCTGAGCCTGTTGGACGTCTGGCATCAAATTTTGACGGCGAAGTTAAGGCTATCCTCCTCGCCCTGGAAACGCTCCTTAGACTAAGTAAGAAAAAAGTTGTTTTTCTTATTGACTCCCAAGCGGCAATTTGCTGCCATTACAAACATAGCATGCGTTTCCTCGAATGATGTTAACAAATGTAGAGAGTTGATTGAAGCCCTGATTCTTCGAGGAAGTGAAATCGTGCTGCAGTGGATACCTGCCCACTGTGGGCTTGATGGAAATGAAAATGCCGACCAACTGGCCAAAGAAGGAACAACCAAAGAGCAGCCAGACAGACCTACTTCATATAAAACGAGAAAAAAGAGTAATAATGCAGTTAAAAATAACTTAAAAGAGAAGTGGCGGCTTGAAACAGAAGGCAAGCAATGGGCTTCATTGCTAGACAAGGAAGGAAGAGTGCCACCAGGTCTGCCTAGAAGAGAAGCAGTAGCTCACTTCCGATTGAAAACTGGACACAACTATCTACAGAGCCACCTACACCGCATCGGAGTCGCAGAATCTGCAACCTGTCCATTATGTCGACAAGGGGACATGACATCCCTGCACCTGACCGAAGCCGCCCAAGGCATAGGATAAAAAAAAAAAAAAAAAAAAAAAAAAAAAAAAAAAAGATTCAAAGGTTAGCATGTAGGAGTATATCGGGTTCGATGAGGACTCCTGTAGAGGCCCTGGTAGCACTACCCCTCCCCCACTCCATACATGAATTAAAGGAGAAGGCCATTGCATCCTTACCTAGTTAAACTAGTGTTTCAGGCAGAAATCTAAAAAGTTAGGAGTGCCACGAGACATTAGAAATGCTTGCAGAGAAGAAAGCGGTCACATTGCTTTGGGTCTTATGGAAACGAGAAGGCAGATGAAGTAGCCAAGATAAAAGCTCCCATAACATTCTGTGGACCGGAACCCGCCATCGATTGGTCTAGAAGACGGGCGAGGTCAACAACCATCAAGGCGTGGATCTGAGATGAAGCCAGGATGGCATGGATAGGAAGAAGGCTACAGGCAGTCAAAAATGTTGCTGCCTGACCTTGATAAAAGGAAAACCAGATGGCTTATGGGACTGAGTAGACCTTTAGGATAATGGTTGGAGTCTTAACTGGGCATTGCCAACTCAGAAGACATCTGGCATTATTGGATATTGAGGACGACCCTACCTGCCCTAAGTGCGGCAAAGGAGAGGAGACGGCTCACCGTTATATGGGAGTGTGCGAAGGATATCCAGACAGCGCTTTCATGTATTAGGTGTGGAGGAAATCAGGGAAAAGGAGCTTGTTACACTAAAGTGGCAAGACATCCTCTCCTTTGTAACCTAGGAGATTTGAGGGTACGATTGAGGTAGTTCGATGGGTGTGAGTTCAGGGGTTGGAAAAAAGGACCCGAATGCGGTCTATTTAGTAGGCTTGGCCTCCCTGCCCCCTTACTACTACTACTGGTAAAACCAAAAAAAGCCTTATAGTTTCGTTCCTGTGTCTGTCAGTCACTCTGTACAGTTACAATAACTTTTGAATTTAAAGAGATTAAAACATGAAACTTTACAGTATTAAAGATCTTTTTGACGCGAACAAAGGAAAAATATAGCAAACTAAAATATAATCAGCTTTCTAATTTAAAATAACGGAAAAATAATGTCACGTTTTTTTTTTATTTTTAAATTTTGTGTGGTGTATCAAGTGAAAGATATTGAAGATTTATCATTATAATTAGGAGAGATAAAAAAACTAAAAAGAATCTGGCCTATCCTAAATTACAAGATCAAAATTTTATCTCACATCCCCAGGACAATAACAGACTTGAGAATATTACCCACTGCTTTCATTCATGTCTGTTTCTTCAAGTTGCCCTATATGTATTTACAATAGGTATAAGCATAGTTAAGTATAACTCAGAATCGTATTACATTTTTATTTAAAATAATAAACAAACTTGGTTCAAGCTGTCAATATTTTTTTACTTCAAATTTGAAGAACCACTTAACAAAATTTAAATTGGACTCCCACTTCTTCAAGTTCATTTTCAAAATATATTTTTACAGGGAACTTTCGCAATCATCAAAGTTTTGATAAGCTTTCTCATCAAAAGTTATTAAGATAAAACAAGAGGATCAAAGATACAATTTACCAACTTCTTAAACTTGGGCAAAGTTTCATCATCTTCTTCAGGTGGAGTTATTTTAAATATCAGTTTTTCCCTAAGAAAATTAAACAAGCCCTTGTAGCTTTAATTTAAAGTATGTTTATCGTGGAACATTTTTGAATTATTAAATAAGGATTAATATGTATTTGTTAATAGCAGATTAATATAGTTATATACTGTAGAAGAAATACTACTATCAATTAATATCTCTTCTCTGGTAATTATTATGAAAAATTAGATAGTAAAATTAAGATAGTATAAAGATATTATTTAAGAGGAGTAGGGTGGTCGGTAGAATTTTAACTTATTTAATGCGAGGATTTTGACCAAGGCGACATTTAAGTAAGTGAAATTGATGCAGAGATGGCATAAAAGAAGAAGTATTGGGAGAAGTCAAAAATAAAGGTGAAGAACATATGACTGAGAAGCTGTAGGAAGAGAAAATTTCACAAGACTTAACTAGCCAAAAAGCAGGGACGATGGAGATCATATGTAGTAGTTCTATATGATCCCTGAAGAAATATAGGACCTACAGTAGTCTTACAATTAGAATTGATTCTTACAGAGCGAGAAAATCAAAAAGATCCATTAAGAGCACGAGATTGACACAATCTTGAGCTCTCATTGCACCTCTAGTTCATTTTTAATTTGATTGGATCTCTGCTCCATTTTAATTTCGATTTTCTTTTGCCGTCGGAATCTCCTATAGTACTAATAAGTCTTAATAATAATAATAGGCGGGTTGGACGAACCACGACGATCCACTTGTTCGATCCTAGCAATTAGGCTATTTTTTACTAAACCCCGTGGTAGAGACACACACTATACCAATGTACGACCGAGCAAGTATAGTGTGTTCGTTAGTGAGCCAAGTAAAATCAGAGAACACCCATGACCCTGTACCATCTTTGACTCAAAGGTAAATTAGAGCTCCGTGGCTTGATATCCTATGTATATAGGTCTCGTAGGATCACTTTGAACGTTCCTTTGACCTTGTTCCATCATTCTTGATTCATAGATATAAATCAGAGTGTCTTAACGCTGAAGCAGGATCGAATTAAAGACCTCGTAATACAGTCGATTCTTTGATGGCCTAGCAGATGTGACAAGAGACTGAAGTCTAACGGTCAACTGGCTCCCAAATTGTGGGACCAAATAATTATATTTCAGTTCAAGATCTACCTTCTACATGTGTTGGAAGTCATTTCAACAGTCTATTATTGTTCGTAAATTTTCTGACTAAATGTTGTCCTAGATCCTTGAATGGAAAGTTTAAGATGGTACAGAAAGACTGAGTGGCAAGTAGACCTTGGAAGAAAGAATGTTTCCTTAGGCATGCCAAAGAGGTTATACAATTACATGAAATATACATGGTGGACAATAAATGGTTTGCGTAAACAGCATCAGCTTTTTAAACCATATAATTGAAATTTGGAACCAGATAAACGCCACTTTGCATGAGTAGCTACCCATTTAGCAATATTTAAAGTGACAAGAAAGTTTAAACTAATATGAGACCATCTGCGGGCTGCTTTCGACAAACCATCCCAATTTCTTATAAATTCGGAAATAGCTGTAAATACATGAGTGCTTGTATATAGAAGAGAAAAGAATTGGCACATAGCATTAAAACTTATTTGGGACCAAAAATAGGGTAGTTATAATCAACCATCCAAATTTCATTAAAATCAGATGGGTCGTTTTTAAGATATATCGGTTCAGATAAATTGAGAGACAGACAGAAACGGGACAAATAATGTTCCCTGATATCTGAAACGGATTTCTGTCATGAAACTATAGAAATCGGTGACATACAAATTTTCGTTCTTTTGAACGATTACATAGATTCCTTTACCTTCGGTAAGCCCAGAAGCAAAAATAGCAATACTAAATTTAACTATAGTCTAAACTTAAACACTACACCAGTAACCATAAAGTTTTAATAACCAGTAAAAGTTTTGAATCTAATTGAAAAGTCAAGGTCAACTAAAAAATTACGTGTATTCATAAAGTAAAGCTAACAATACAAAATAATAATGAAAAGTATAAACTCGTGCATAAAATATTTAATATAATACCCAGTGTACAATGTAATCAAAAAGTTTTCATTATCCTTAAAATTTGAAAAATACATAAAATACTTTCTAATTTTAATCTCTTCCTTCAAATACAATATTGTTAAACAACCACCTCTCCCTCCATTAAAGCTGAAATATATAAAAAAAAATATGATAAAAAGCAACGCGTTTTTTTAGTGGATATTAAATGAGTAAAATGTAAAATGAATTTTAGGGTTGTTTTTGAGGGATCTGTTTGTTTTAAAGGGTTTAGGAGTATTTTGAATGTGCTAATTTGGGCGATTGAGGTAATAAAAATATGAGTTTCTGGAAGTTCATAACCTGAAGCTGATGCTACGATGTTATATATATTCTACACTTAAATAAGAAGTTATTTTATCAACTTACGGCTCGAATAATCTGGTTACATCAACGCATGTATTAACTTCAAACTACTGTATTGTGAATAAATGTTATATACATATATGTATACACACATAGCCAAGAAATAGGGTTTAAGATAATAGTTGTTTTAGTATTAGGCCACAAAACCCGTCCTTTTTCACTTTATAGCCCCTGTGAGAGAGCATTATTCAATAAACTGTAACCCTTCTCAACGACCTTTAGTCCTTTCAGTATGTCCTTTTATAGATGTATATTTATATATAAACCCTTTTCTCTCCCTATATAGGTCAGTAATATCTGTGATATATATACGTGTATATAAAACCTGTAGAAAGAGAATTGGGAACACGTTCTGAGAAGTACCTCAAATCTTTACAACACCGGAAAACCAAATTCAAGACAATTTCTATGTTGAATGGAAACCACCAATCAATTTGGTTTCATTAAATAAAGAAATTGCTGGCAATTAGTTGTTTTGATAGTTTATAATTAGAAAAATCGATTCAAAACCAATGAGGTAGTTATTGTTCTCCTGAAATATTTGTAAGCTATTCATCTGATCTCGAAATTCCTCTGGTAGCAAACTTTAATTATATTTTGGTAGTTAAATAGATTATCTAAATTATCAAACTCGAAAAAGTAAAAATAGTGTGCCAATAATAATGTAGCACATAGCTTCCTCGTGTCCTATTGCATACTTTAATGATACTTAGATTTTAAGATCCATTATTGTCTAATTTATTTAATTCTCCCAATTTTCCGATTAGTTTGTTAATGTTTTCGAGCTAACCTAGGTAATGGAAGGTATATGATCGTTTTGAAGAACGACAATTATTTATCTCCAATTTAAAAAAGTAGTTTCAGACAGACATCAGGGAACATTTTTGGTTCTGTGATTGTCTGTCAACAGACAAACGCGAGACTAAAGGTTCCTGCACACTACACTCAAAAGTATCACAGAAGATTAGACAGTTAGGTGGCATCCGCGCACACCAGACAAACTAAACCATTTAATTTTGTATTGGTGCGCAAACTGCCTGATATAATTGGACGATTGATGGCACACAATTGCGCTCAAAACTAATGGTATACAGGTTTTGTCCAGTGGTACGAAACCTGTACCAAAAACCAGTGGTACTACAAAATGTTACCACCCGAGCAAGCTACAGGCATGTGTATTTCCGAATTTACTATAGAAGCAAGGACGAAGAAATGAAAGCACCCATTTTTCACGGTTCTTCATTATTGTCTACCCATTTAATGTGATAAATTATTTCTAGGAAAGTTTTGCACGCTTAATCCTAAACTACTCAAGTATCCAAAATCATTGTTAGCTTTTTATTGAAGGGACATGACACGTTTAATAAACTTATTACATTCATTGTACCATCATAAGTCTAGATACAAAAACGATTGGGTAGTCAGCGAGTATGATGTATTATGAATCGGCCGATTGCAGGCAAACTTTATAGTTGTAAGGCAATTAGGAAGGCCATTTATAAACTTTTATTGGTCGGCCTATCAGCTAACTAGAATCGATTGGGTGTGCGTACTCAAGTAAGTCACCGCACTAATATAAGCTATGAGCAATCGAATAAAAGTCTGTAGAGGGTGGTGAGTCAAAAATATTTCATTCTTCAGCAAGGTAGGAAGAAATAAAAGTCTGTAGACTTGTAGAGGGTGGTGAGTCAAAAATATTTCATTCTTCAGCAAGGTAGGAAGAAATAAAAGTCTGTAGACTTGTAGAGGGTGGTGAGTCAAAAATATTTCATTCTTCAGCAAGGTAGGAAGAAATAAAAGGTTACAGAAGTAAGATTTTATTTGGTCTCTTGAGTGAGCCTACGGAGGGTTTTTTTCTATACTCTTTAACGTTAAATGGTTAGCGGACTAACAACTCACATCTCCCACAAATTAGGGCTTAAATACTGTAATTTACCTGGCGCTAATATTTATCGTATTTAATTACACTTTAGGTATCTCACGATCAGAAACTAGCTTAGTAATATAGTAAAATTTCCAAAGAATAAAATACAAGTAATTGCCGGGTTTTTAATTAAATTGTCTACATAAATCAAACAGAAAAGCAATAATGTTTAAGAATTTAGAAAACTCGTTGATTGGTCTACTAAACATGCAAAGCTAACCAATCACATTCGTTTATTTCGTTATTATACCCTCTTGCTCTATTTCGTGCATTCTCCATTGATTTAAATGAGATTTTTATCTAAATAGTTTCTTTAAACTCAAAATAAAACATTTTAAACTATAAATTGTAGTGACTTTTTTTTACTTAGTTAAAAGAATAATGAATTATATTTGCTAAGTAAATATTTAAATAAGATGTTATCATATAATTAAATGGAACACCAAATAATACTGCTTAACGTGGCATTTCTAAATATCAATGTATGTAGATAGACTACATGTTTAAGAATGCTAAAACATATTCTTTGTCAAATTATATTCACGAAATTTTCCAATTATACCTATTGACATTAAAAAAAATATATATAATCCAAGCTATAATATTAACTATAAGGATATAAATGACATGATATTAAAATAGTTTTTTATTTGGACCAATTTGATATAAGTTTCTAAACGACTAGATATCATAGAATTGGTTATTTTGTTGATCACTTAATATATATGAGGATATAATATTTGTGTGAGTGTGTGTGTGTATATATATAAATAATATTAGATATCTAATATTATACACATAATATATGTATATAATACAATATAATAAAAAGAAACTTTATTTATTTGTTTATTTCGTCTAGCCTCTAGCCTATATATACATTATAAAATACTGAAAGGGCCATTTAAAAGGTTATTTGCTTTTAAAAAGCATAATTTTAATTGAATTCAAGTGAACACTGGGGGTGTTTCTTTTAAAAGAAAAATCCTTTTAAGATTATAATTTGTAATTCTCCTCTCAATTTCAAAGAAATAATTTTTAATTTCATGTTGGTAGGAGACATATTAATATTGCATAAGTAGCATGTCACTTGCGATTTCTCCCATTAAAAAAACAATCAGTAAAGTGCTGGAGTTTATTATGCAAAATACTATGAACATGTACCAATTTCAGCGGTTTTTATTATTTGAGTTACATCTACATCGCATTTGAATGTACGCTAGAATACATTTGATTTTTTCTTTATTTAATTCATTATCATATTGATTACAATGAATTGAATTATATAATGTATATTTTCAAAGTGAAAATCAGAAACGAATCTAAAAAAAGCTGTCCTAAACAAACGAATGAAACATTCGGCATTGAACCGGGTTTATAACCGTTTGCATTGAGTCCTATTTTCTCCGGAACTACAGAAGTCTTCCTGGGAAAACGACTTATACTTGATTAGATTCGCATTTGGACAAAATTTTAGAATTTTACCGCCGAAAAGCGTTTTTGGTCGTCGAAAACACTTAGCTAACAAAAACGCTCGAAAAAAACGCACGTGTCGTCTCAGTGTCGCTCGGCCCAGTCTCGCTCGGCATTTAAAGTTAATAGCCCTGTTGAAAAATAAACTCAGTTGTTTAACAAGTTGCTTCAACAAGTTTAAACAAGTCACAGAGTGAACCTGTCGTAGAAATGGTATATAAAGGATGAACTTTTCTCATCCAATAACATTCGCAATTTATCTATATTCTTATGTTACAAATACAAATCAGTTCTTCTTGAAACATCTTAGTGTCAATTATTATTCAGTACGTCGCAANCTCAATTTCAAAGAAATAATTTTTAATTTCATGTTGGTAGGAGACATATTAATATTGCATAAGTAGCATGTCACTTGCGATTTCTCCCATTAAAAAAACAATCAGTAAAGTGCTGGAGTTTATTATGCAAAATACTATGAACATGTACCAATTTCAGCGGTTTTTATTATTTGAGTTACATCTACATCGCATTTGAATGTACGCTAGAATACATTTGATTTTTTCTTTATTTAATTCATTATCATATTGATTACAATGAATTGAATTATATAATGTATATTTTCAAAGTGAAAATCAGAAACGAATCTAAAAAAAGCTGTCCTAAACAAACGAATGAAACATTCGGCATTGAACCGGGTTTATAACCGTTTGCATTGAGTCCTATTTTCTCCGGAACTACAGAAGTCTTCCTGGGAAAACGACTTATACTTGATTAGATTCGCATTTGGACAAAATTTTAGAATTTTCCCGCCGAAAAGCGTTTTTGTTCGTCGAAAACACTTAGCTAACAAAAACGCTCGAAAAAAACGCACGTGTCGTCTCAGTCTCGCTCGGCCCAGTCTCGATCGGCGTTTAAAGTTAATAGCCCCATGGTAATACACGTATTTGCTTCTCAAACGGAATCATACATGGTCAAAATGTTTGCGCAAACATTTTGACCATGTATGGGGCTGTTTGATGTTTGCACAAAATGTTTGATCGTGTATGGGGCCTTTAGTCTTTAGTCCCAATAAACTACAAAAAAAATGGCTTATATTACAAACATTATATATCTTGACATTAGTATCTTGACTTGTAGAAGTCAGATCTCATTCTATTCAACAAAGATACGGTACTTAGTTCTATATAAATCTGAGTTGCCGTTCTAAAACGATTGAAGAAGACCGGTTATCCATCACCCTAACTACCTTGTCGTGAGATGCGCTCACAAAAACAAATGTATGAAAAATACGGGAGAAACAACGACTACATTATGAATATTACGACAGGTATCATATCTCTCCAGTAACCATTTAAAAAGAGAAAGAATTGTATGTAGAAAGTGCTCAATTAACTACGAGACAAGAATATTTCGTGTAAAAAACAAGGAATTTTAATACAAATGTTTTTTCTAGTGTTTCTGTGTGTAAAGGGAACCTTACTCTGTTTTATTGGAAGCTCCTTTTTACTGCTCCCACGAGAGCTAGTTTACCGTTTGTAATGGCAATCTACATTCTACCTCGCACACTAAAGGGATTAGAAAACGAAAAAACTTACAGTAAATCCCAGATTCATTTAAAACAATAGGGTCGAGAAACGCAAAAAAAGTCTACCTCTCCAGGATATAAAATATAATACGGACTTAAAATAATTGTATCATAAAATGCAACATAGTTTACCACACAATTGTAAAGTTCAAAAAGTCATAGTGGTTTTCAGACACGTTTCATCTCCTATCTGTGTTTTTAATGACCTTTCAAAACTCCATTAATATTGTTCTTTAACGGGAAAGAAAAAAAAAAAACAGGTAAGAAATAGACAGTATTTTGTTATTCCATAACAAAATTTAAAAAAAAAATAATGCTACATTTATACATCCCTTGCCTTGCCCAGAGGGAGGGTCAACACCTCATTCAGTAAGTGATCTTGTCGTTTGGAAGGTCAAGTGAGAAAATTTTCATTAATCATGGAATCCCCTCTACCCCTATTAAAGAGACATGGATGTCTAAAATTAAATTTAAATAGGAGTTCATTCAAACTCAACCGGAAACAAAAGCTCTACTCTCATTAAAAATCTATCTATATAAAGATGAAAGTCCGTGGGTATGTATGTGGGTGGGTGGCAGTGGCGAGCGGTGCGAGGAAGCAAAGGAAGCACTGCTTCAGTAAAATTTNTATAAAAAAACTATTTAGGTAACTTGTACGTATTTCACGCTGCAGACCCTCAAAAACCCTAGTTTGTCACCTACAGTATATATACACTGGCAGCTTTTGTGAAATGTTGACTTGGCGGGGCGGAACGCTGCTGCGTTCCTAAATATTAGAATAAAGGCCCCCATACACAGTCAAAATGTTTGCGCAAACATCATGTTTGTGCAAGCATTTTGACCGTGTATGGGGCTGTTTGATGTCCAACCGTTTTAGACCTAATTTATACCTCATTTTGAGCGCTTGTAACTCAAAAACGGTTGGGGATAGAAAAAAAGTTTAGAGGACTATTTTTATTGGAAATTTAATGAAAAACAAATTTTTACACAACCATAATTCGCCTAATGTCGATATTTTTAAAGATATTTGGAAAAAAAGAAAAAAAAAGGACCTATTGCCTCCCCTGAGTGGGGGCGCGGGGACAATTTTTTTCTCATAAACACTCAAATTTAAATTTGAAAAAAAAAAATCTGACTTGAAAATTACGCAGCACAAAAACGTTAAACAGTTAACTTTAATTTAATTTATATTTTCCCTATGGTTTATATTAAGAAAAATAAAATGTTATGCATCGTATACAACTTTTTATCCTCGTGCTGAAATTTATGCAACATTTTCACTTTGTCGTTAAAGTACTATGTATCTAGAAAATAGGCAATATCGAGACACTCCAATATACGATATAAAGAATCTCAGATTCAAGACTTAAAAACAGTACACTTTGATCTCACGCAAAGATTCAAAGAATATTAAATACATACATATAATTTTAAATCTTTACAAGTTATTATATGAAAAGACGTTGTTCCCAATAGTTAATAAATTTGTTTAAATCAATTATTTTATTTTTTGCTACGAGTTTATCGTTTATTTTAAATTCAACACGCGCAAATAGCCCTAAATAAATTTAAAACGTTCGTAAACTCAGTGCAATCGTATGTTAAATATAATACATATATTCGTAAAGGAATTTATTAAAACCTTTTTTAACAGGGGAAGCAGTCATATTGATGACTATTTGGATATTAACAAGAATCAAAAATAGATGAGAAAATGTGTCCGTAATATGAAAGCATTTTGCCACTTTGAATTGTGAACATATGCGATGATATTGTACGTTGAAATTTAATATAAACCTATAAACCTGTTATCCAATTGACCACTCTAAGCTATTATAATCTAATCAGTGCCCAACAAGGAAATAATTTCACCTATTGATTTACTTAACAAAATGACTGCTAATTTAAATTGTTTCATAACGAAATGAGGATAAAACACTTAAACTAATATTAAATGATGTAGTGTGCCATGGATTAATTACATAAATTATTTTAAAAATAATTAAATTATACATTTAGAATACGTAAATTGAAATAGCTTTAATGTAAAAGCAGCTTTCCGCCTTCAAAAGGCAGTCATCAGTGCCTAAGAACAAACAAGAAATGCCGAGCTAAGCAAAAAACAAGGTGAGAAAATAATTAAAATCATATTTAATAATTAAAAGATAAAAAGAATTTTTTATATACTACGTTTAAAATTTTCTGTTGACTAAATAAAAAAATCATAATTTTCAAACCCGCCAAAATGAAAATCGTAAATATGGGTCATGTCAAAACAAATAAAAACACGGATTTTTTCCGAACTAACTTTCCATACAGCAAAAATTACTGAAAACGAATTAAATTCTGCTGAAGGATGGCTAAAAGTATTAAAATAATGCATTGTCGTCGTGTTCTGGGCTATTCTAAAAGTTTCAAATGTGTAGCTACTCGGGATGTTAGTTAAAAATCGATTGCAAGATTTGTACTGGACAAAAAAACAAGAAAGCAACCTAATAAAAACGTAGTAAAAAGCAAAATTAGTTCAGTACAATAACCTATAAGTCAATAATAGCAACAATCAACAAGTTTTTATTTGTACAAGTTTTATTTAGTTTATATTTAATTTCAGCAAAGTTTACTCAAAATTCTGCCTTATGAATGGATAATAATATTAATATTGACTCGGTTCTTTACCAGTTACAGATCTAAAAAGATATACATATATATATATATATATATATNAAAACTGTCGACGATGTTTCTATTAATGCCTACATTAATATTCATGCGGTATAAAGCCTGATTTCAATATGAATATATATATTTTATTATTGATTTTTTTTTTTTAATTATTAAAAATAAAATCTGTATACAATTTCCTGTCGCATAATTTGAGGGCATAAAAATTAAAATTAGACTTTTCTTGTACAAAACTTTGTCAGCTTTACAAGGATACCAAAAATGTTGTTCTAGCTTTTATACTTTTGGAGCAATAGTTGTTTTTATGAGCAAAGTATAAGATCTTAAAAAATTATAAAATTTGACCTTGTAAGAGAACGGTTAAGATTTAACCCATGTATACATAGTTTTTTGTAGCCCCTGAGGCGTAGAACAACCTACTTCATGTTTTCACATATATCACCAGTCACCCTGTATAGCATTGCTTTAACCAAATTCTAAAAACTGAATTATAATTAAAATACGTAGATTTGATTTTAATTTTGATCAAATCAATATAGAATGCATTGAGAGCTTTGTTATTGTGTTAATAATGAATTTTTTCAAATTGGAAAATCAATTCTGCCACCAATGAAATTGAAGTTACACCTACATTGTACAATAAATAAAAAACTATGCCTTTTCGGGGAAAAGCACAGAAATTATCAAATTAAAAATTAATTAAACAGGATAATTATCATTTGGTTTCTGGCTTAATCTTTTTTAAATTAACAAGCATATAATCCAAATATTTCCAATTAATACTGGAAAGTCAAATTAAAGCATGTATTGTTGAGAGGTAAGGTTTATAATACAGCTTATAAAGAAACACAATAACCCTTTATCATCATTACAATCATAGTTGTACAAGAACATTGGTAGGTCCTCCATAGAATGTTGCATCACGAAGTTATCTAGTTATTTAGTTAATGTTGAAAGGATAAATAAATAGACCAGTGTACAAGATCATTGGTAGGCCTAGGTCCTCCATAGACTGTCGCGCCTCGGAGTTCTCTATCGAGATAATATTGAATGGATAAACTATAGACCATTATAAAAGACCATTGGTAGGCCTAGGTCCTCCATGGACTGTTACACCACTGAGTTAACTAGTTATTTAATTAATGTTGAAAGGATAAACTACCAGACCATTGGTAGGCCTAGGTCCTCCATGGACTGTTGCACCACAGAGTAAACTAGTTAACGTTGAAAGGATAAACTACTAGACCATTGGAAGGCCTAGGTCCTTCATGGATTGTTGCACCACGGAGTTAACTAGTTATTAAGTTAATATTGAAAGGATAAATTACTAGACCATTATACAAAACCATTCGTAGGCTTAGGTCCTCCTCCATGGCTGTCACCCCACGGAGTTAAATAGTTAGTTAGTTACTGTTTAAAGGATAAACGTATTACCTTTTTATGCCTACACAGCCTAATATCATTCTTAACTCGACATTTAATTTTTGACCTTTTCAGTATAAAAAGTTAATGGCAAATTTAACTGTTGGAATAATCTTCATATAATTGAATTGACTTGTAATCACACTTGAGAGTAAAGTCCTTGATGCCTCGAAATTGCTTCTGGGATTTTTAAACAGCATCTTCTTAAACTAATTAAAAATTGTCCAACATCTTATAAAGAACATCACTCCTTCAATCTTAGTATAAAAGTATTATTAGTATTTAATGAACTACTTAATAATCAACAATATTGGCAGTAAAATGATTCATTTTTCCTCATAATACAAAATAAAGTCACCAACCAAATAATTTCAGAACATAAAATGGCTCCTTAGGAAATTTAACAAAATGTTAGAGTCTGTTAACAAGCCGAGCCGTTTCAAGATGGCGGTCATTTAAATGTTTGTTATGGTTATAACTTTTGAACTGTTTATTTTGTTTTACATAATCAAAAGCTTTTAACAGCATTTTAAAGGCTAAAACGCAATGACTTCTCTAAAGTCTCTAGCTTCACCCGTTCCCCGATATTAAATGTTAAAAATTTGTAAGAGGGGGGTACTTGTTACAAAATATGCTCTGCTGAGCCATAGAAAAAATAAGATTAGCAGTTCGATCTGATATACTGGAAATCCAAGATGGCGGATAATTCATGTCACTCGAAAAAAAAATATTTTTTTTAAATTTTGAGTGGGGTATCAAATGAAAGGTATTGAAGAGTAGATTACAAATATATATACCACTTAGGGTTAGTGTTTTATTTTCGGCGCTATTTTTTTAAAAAACATCGAAATTTTTCGTGTCCCCCCCCTTAAAACCTTACTTGCGCTATTACTAAAAATATAGAAAAATATGCAAAATGTGTGGTCTGCTGGGCCATAGACAAAATAAGATTAGCAGTTCGATCTGATATACTGGAAATCCAAGATGGCGGATAATTCATGTCACTCGAAAAAAAATATTTTTTTTAAATTTTGAGTGGGGTATCAAATGAAAGGTATTGAAGAGTAGATTACAAATATATATACCACTTAGGGTTAGTGTTTTATTTTCGGCGCTATTTTTTTTAAAAAACATCGAAATTTTTCGTTCCGGTATTATAAAATAACATGGATTAGTTATTATTATTATACAATAAACATTTTGTAAATTCGTGAAGTTGACACTATAGATTTAGACATAAAACAAAAGTTAATAAATGAAATTGTATATTTAGCAGCAACCTTACTTGCTTTTTTGCTTTATCTAGGTCAACACTGGAGGGAATCGTGAGAGTTCATGATTCCCTTATTTTCTATTACTCCCTGTTCCACCTGACAGGTTACAATGAGTAACTTTCCTCCCTGTAAACTAGGGAGAAAAGTTCTTTTCCCTGCTGGAGATAAAATATATATTCGTATACAGGGCGTCCTCTCCTTTCATTTCATCCCACATGTCACATTTCTTTTGTTAAAAATGTCATCCCCTATACCTTCTTTTACCTCTCTTTTTTGAGGAATGAATTTTTTGGGGGGGAAAAAATGCGAAGTTTAATGTTCCGTGTTGTACTTTTGGAGATCAGATACGTTAAAGACAGATGTTTTCACAACGCATGAAAACGCTGGAAATTATAAGGTCCGTAGGCACCTCGATTTTGCCTGCACCGAGTTTTGTTTTGTTTGGACCCTAAAAAGAAGAAGAGAGTAGTTAGGTGGTCATTTTTTGGTTCCCACAACGAACACTGTTCAATAATAAACTCATTTACCTAAAAGTAAAATTTTTCAAATCCTGGATAGAAATAAGGTTATGGGTTAAACAAATGCGACATCATAATTAATGATAGAGTTAAATAAAACGATTGAGATAATATTATGAAGTAGATAAAACGTTTCTGGCTTCCGTGGCTTGACTCGCTATGAAGTTGTAGCCCTTCCGACAGTGAAATCGTCATGTAATGTTTCAGACCCAAAACTCTACATGACAGTGGTGAGCCTACATGACACAATCACCAATCACCACCAGAAGACCTAGAACTTCATACAGTTGATAGCTAATCAAATACTTAAGCGTTACATCGTCAGACAATCTAGGGGATATGTTTCCTACCACACACTTTTGTCCTATCAAGCTACATGGACGTGAATCGTGGATCCCATAAATCACTATCACACAACATATTTAAAGTTATTTCGATGTAACATTAAACATGTTGATATTTTTTATGGAAATAGTTTAATTAGAATAATACTTTTTACTTTAAATAAAAACCACCAGCTGAAAAACAAAAAACCAAGTTACAAAAAGGTCATTTGTTCAAACAATAACGTACTAGAATGTTTAATAAAAGTAATATCGAACAAGTTTTAATATCTGGCAGAAAAATGTTGGAATCTGCAAGTAGAGCAAGAACGCTAAATGAATACGAATTGCAATGAGAGAAAATCGATAACAGGAAGCCCAACGGAAACAAAGGTACAGGGGACTGATTGGATTTATAAACGAAAATTAATCAAAGGGTAAATAAATATAATCTATCACAGTAATTCTAGTCAGGTACTTAGTTTAAATAGTGGAGATTGAATACCCTATCTGTGAAACTCATTTCAATTAGGCTACACGAGGCAACCACTTTGGCACTATATAATGACCTTATTGATAGGATGAAAGAGCTTACGGCATTAAACAGCTGGTTGAGGGACTATTGTATGGTTCTTGAGAGTCTGGCTCTATTGTAGAGCGTGTTTATTGAAATCAAATGCTGTCAGAATGAATTTAATTTGGATAAGGACACTTATGCTTTTAACCACTATTTAATTCCTCACTTCCTAATGCTCAAATGAACGAAAAGTATAGTCGAGAATAGTTGCAGCTCAAAAATACACCATTTGTATAAAATAATAAATATGTGAGATAGATAATAACTAAGTGCTTAGTTTTCACAAATTCACTCATATTTGACAAGTTTATCATAATGTCTTAATTAATAATTATTCGCTTCTCTTTTAGCCGATAAGATAAGCAGAAAAATAATAATAGTAAGAAATCTAAACATAAAACCATAAACACATAAATCAGTTCAGTTGACATGCAAATTTTCCATCTGTGACGGCTAAATTATATTAGGTAGTAAATATAAGGGTCAGAAAAAGGCGATTAAAAAAAGAATGATTACTTTTCTTTCATTGGAGAAGGAGGAAGTAAGGAATTATATAGTGGTTAAAAGAACACACATTTCATAAGTGTCTTTATCCACATGAAATTTATTCTGAAAGCATTTAATTTGGATAAAGACTTTTTAGCTCAAGTAGTTCCAGGAACAACGGAAAAACATAAAAATAACTTTTACCAGACTCATAACTATCTTGACTTTATCACAATAGGGTAAATTTTATGAAATCATTTTCAGGAGTTACGCTAAGTGAAAGGGAGCCTAGTAAAGATTTTCGAGTCTAACAATTTAGTAAAAACAAAAAAATAATGTAAATAGAAAAGGAAGGAATGGTCAGGATCTGGTCCAACGTTATGTTATTAACGAGGAATAAGAACTCACTCTCTCGCATACAACTCTACGATGACGATATAGTTCTCCCTAGTCGCAAGAAGCATTTGATGGAGGTACGTTGGAGACAATCCAAGAACCAGGCTAAGAGAAGAGAACGGCTTCGCCAACATCCTCCCTCAGCGGCAGTTCTTCAAGAGAGGAGAAAACATGGGCCAAGTTAAAACTCGTTAGGAACCCCCAAAGATATATTGGGGGGCGGTTCTCAAACAGGGTTACGGATCGGTTAGAATCGGAGCGAAGTGTTGGAGTTCACGGTAAAGAATGGGCGAGCAGAGAAAATAGCTGGATGTGTTTTACTACGCGTGACGAATTTTAATGTTTTAGATGGGCAATTTAACTGCAGAAACTCCCTATAGTCGAAAAATTTCGGTCGTAAATATGATAAAAAGTACATTACTAATACTACACCAAAACTAAAGGTTCGCACAGTAAAAAGACATAATTTAAAGACCCAAGCAGAGATAAAGTTGGCTCTAGAAGTAGCCTATATCGTACGAGGGCTTGTAAGGAAAATACTTAAGTTTTCAACCATTTATTCAATTTAAATTATTATATTTATATTCTAATATGTATGAAAGGGTCCAAGGGTAGTTTACTTACTGACGTAGGGCCCTAAACAGCAACTTTAAACCAGCACTGGCATTCAACCACAAGTGGTTATCATCAGTACTAGAAAGACGGGGGCCATGTGAACCTAGGAGTCAGCGAATATAGCTGGCAAGAAATGTTAACATTGAATTTTAATTTTGTTTAATGAGTCAAGTTCTCAGCTCTAGCTAAAAACACTGATTCACAACTATAGCTTCACATTCTTATTTAAGCTACATTTGTTAAACCTAATTCCACCT
The DNA here is from genome assembly GCA_001010745.2 of Gerris buenoi. Lineage (NCBI taxonomy): Eukaryota > Metazoa > Arthropoda > Insecta > Hemiptera > Gerridae > Gerris > Gerris buenoi. The sequence goes on along the minus strand of KZ651684.1, from coordinate 33,220 downwards.
GACTTTTACTCCAACGCGATATGACGATCGGCTTGCGGTACAAATCCGGTAAGAAGGGTACGTTTTCCAAGACACGACTCCAGCAATAGACGCAGAGCGATCTTCTCTCAGCTGACATCGTCGCTGAGCATAGACTGCTATTCTGAGATTGCATTTTACTACTTTCCTACTCCAACAATTAACGCTAGAATCAATAGCGTAGATCGCTGAGCGATTTCCGCCACCTGATTCAGGAGCTGTCATAAACGCAGTCGCTAGCAATCCTTCGTTAATTCCACACATTCAATCCTGGCAAAATGTACAGTAAAACTCGGAGGTAATTAACCAATTAATTCAAAAATGCAAAGTTAAACTACTTGAATAAATTAGTTTAATTACAATGATATAATATAATTATTTAATTGATAAAATTAAATAAAATATAATGTAAATATTTATTAAAATAAATGATCAAATTACCTAAATATCGCTTAGTTATCTATCACTGGAGCCAAAAGGTACCTTAATAAAGATAATGTGCCGAGACCAGTGTGTTACATATTTATCTACATCTAAACTAACTTTACTGCTCACTTTTGATATAAATGACAATAAATTAGTTTTAACCTAAAAGCGACTAGTCGACGATAAATAAGTTTATGGTAAACTTGTTGTAACTAAACGAAACTATAACTAACTTACCAGTTACTAACAACATCCTTTAAGATCACTGAAGATATCACTTTATGAGTAGAAAACATGCTATATCCTTCTTCACAGTTAGTGAAGAAAGATACCAACAAAGTGATGTATTAAAAAGATACTAAACCTGTTCAAAACTGAATTACTTACATTCATACAATCTCATACAATAAAAAGTAATTTATTAAGAACTTTTTATCAAAGTCAAATTGCAAGTTGCTACCGCAAGTTCGTAAGTTATCGAATGGGGATATCCCTACCGTCGATACTTGCTTGATCTGGAGATCACTGGACCGGTTTCGGCTAAACGCCATCATCAGCAGAGTCAAAGTCTCTCGTAGCACTCAACACACTCATCGAGTCTACATGAGAGAATGAAGTTGATTCTCCAACTTCAATGATTTCTCTCCAACTTCATTCTCTCATGTAGACTCGATGAGTGTGTTGAGTGCTACGAGAGACTTCGACTCTGCTGATGATGGCGTTTAGCCGAAACCGGTCCAGTGATATCCAGATCAAGCAAGTATCGACGGTAGGGATATCCTCATTCGATAACTTTTTATCATTATTTTGTGTTAAAACATTAATGTTTAGATATTTTAATAACATTCTACATAAAACTAAACTAATTCAACGAAAAACTAAATATGATAAAATTATTTATTATAACAACTAAATATAATCCTACATTCAGAGAAAAGACGACCGCTAAAAAACACAACTAATTTAAAATAAGGTAATTTAAATAAGCTAAAGTTCAAACTAATTTAATAGTTAAACATCAAAATAATAAATTTCAAACCTGGCATTCGTATGTTCCGTTGTCTCTCTTTTGAACGTACTTGACTTGAAGTGACCAATCGTCTGAATTTTCAGGATGAAGGACTTGAAACCTTTCGTCATTAGTATAAGTTAAAAGACCAGACGTTAATATGTGCCAATCTCTTCGCCTTACCCAGGTGATCTGTAAGAGAAAACAAAGAAAGTCGTAATTAGATTAGAAGTGGGATTCATTAAATGGATGTGGAAGAAGTTGGATTGGATTGATCGGAAGAGGGTTTGTTAACCCTCTTCCATTTCGACTGCTACCTACCGAGCTTCCTAATTCCTATTAAAGGGTAAAATCTACCTCTACCTTCTTGATTAGACTCAACACACAAGGGCAACAGCCTATTGCCAGAGATAATGCCTCTTCAACCTAAATCGTGCATCTGGTTTAATAAATAAGTCCACACAGGTCTTAGTCTCAAACGTAAATGAGAAAATAATCTTTTCCTTCCATTCCCTTCAAGACTATGGCACCTTATGATGTCTACTCGACTATTTCAAAGATTACATGGTATAGTAGAAAGTGGAGGGATTTTGTACTAAATAATTTAGGATACAAAATCATCATTAAAATTACTACAAAAAAATTAGTCATCAAAACAGTACTAGATCTTAGAATCATAAGCTTGTGGCACTGAAAAGATTTTGAACAAGATTAACATGATCAAATGATTCACAAAATTACGCAAAACGTATAAGCCAAAACACTACTTCGTGGGATGGCTGTACCCGGTCATGAACCAGGATATAATGCTAGGGAAAAAAAGTGAGATTAGGGATGCGTAAACTTTCTTCTATTACTGCAAATCAAATGGCACTTAACTAATCTCAATTCACCTTCAAAGCACAAGGGAGATAAGGTAATCGTCAAACACTCTCAATATTATTTAACTCAAACACATTTAAAAAGAGAAGCATAGATCAAAGGCAATCATTTTATGGCATTACTTAATTTTCACGGCCAGTATTCGTGTTTTATCAACGTGCTAATCCAGTATTAAATAAACTCCAAAGTATTTTTGATAGCAAGACCAATTAAATCCTTGATAAACTTAAAGTTTTTTTTCGCTAGAAATTACTCTAGTTCTTATGTTTTTTTTAGTACAGCTCCTGTGAACTAGAGGAAGAACACGATAACTATTTTAATTCCCCTACCACAAACCACAACATTTGGGTACTTCCAGCTGAAAGAGTTAAAGTCGTATAATTGATAAAGAGGATTTCTATTTCTCTTTCACTCTTCAATTTTATAT
>KZ651683.1:280921-316775 GCA_001010745.2 Gerris buenoi | reverse complement strand
TGGAAAATTGAAAGCTTTAAAATCGGGTTAAGGTATCTATAACGTCAGGGGAAACCATACTCCCGCGTAGCTTAGCTGGTAAGAGCACTGTACTGGAAATACAGAGGCCCGGGTTCATACCCCGGCGCAGGAGCTTGTTTTTCTCTGTCTGTTTCCCGTAGTTAATAATAATTATAATTTGATTTAAATTAAAATTTAATCTTTCTGTAGTATAAATACTACCAAAATCGTAAAAATGAATTGCTAATGTTATATCCAACTGGACTTAAAAGAAAGGATAAAGATAAAAGTAAGTAATATAACGATTATGCCACCCTAACCTAGGCTGTTTAGTTTTCCAGTTACCTTCTAAAAATAGTGGAATTATATATTTCAATGACAATTTTTTTTCTAATGGTATAAAATTAGGACAACAGTTTGAATAATAGGTGATAATAAAATATTCTCGATAATGGATTATTAAAACAATTGTATTGATCAGTTGAAATTACATCCGGCTATAGTATTTTTGTTTTTATGAAAACTTTTTATTAATTTAATAACGACTATTTTTAGGTCTTCGAATTTAAGAGATACTTTGCAAACATTTCGTCTATTTTTCAACACATTTTCATTCGATTTTAATAAAATATTATTCATAATTAGCCCATAGTTGGTCGAACATTAATTTATGAATTTAAAAAAGTTTATTAAATCTACATCTTTAAATGTAAAACATTTGATTTTAAACAGTTTACAAAAGAGATGGTCACATATTAATTTCAACCATCTGAAATAATTTATCTGCAGGCTAATTTTGATGAACCATCTAAATTTCTTAACAATCTAAGGAGTACTTAGAAGTTACAGGTGCTAGTAAATGTATGTTTGTCCGCATGTGGAAGATACATTTGAAAGGGCAGAGAAGGTTGAAACTTGTATGAGATGCATGCAAATGGCAAAAACATACAAATATTACCTGCCATCCAAATTTTATTAACATTGGACGTGTAGTTTTTAAGCTGTGCGGTTTAAAAAAAAAAAAATAAATAAATAAATAAATAAAATATGGAACGACAGACCGACAGACACAGGAGCAAAAATGTTCCCTGATGTCTGATATCGGATTTCTGTCATTGAATTTTCAAAATCAGAAACAGAAAAAAATGTTTGTTCTGCAGAATGGTCGATATAAGCTTTGAAGCAATGTACAAATAAAAATAAATGACATTAATAAATCATTATGGTTAGTTAATGAATCATAATAGTTACTAATTAGTTAATTAGTTAATGTTACTATGGTTATAGTAACTATATGATTAAAACTCATAACAGTCGTCTGCCAAGTAGAGGGGCACATGGCTCTTCCTTAAGCCTCGATTACACCAGAGCGAGTTTACTCGCTAGCGAGTAGCGAGTAAATTTGCTAGCGAGTAGCTACTCGCTACTCGCTCTGCAGCAGTTAATTAGTTAATTACACACAGCGAGTAAAATCGCTAGGGAGTATCGAGTAAATTCGCCATATTCCCCCGTCACGGCGCTAGTGTTATGCACTGAGAAAAATAATCGGTAAAAGACACTGAAAAAATTGTGTTTTTCACTGACTTGACTACTGATAACAGAATGGCAACATGTTGTCATTCTGTTATCAGTAGTCAAGTAAGTGAGCGAGTTTACTAGCTTAACTATATTAGACGGAGCAAACTCGCCAGAGAGTAGCGAGTAAAGTAGCCCAGCGATCAACTTTACTTGCTCACGTTGAGCGAGTACCGAGTTTACTAGCTAGGTATATTAGACGGAGCGAGTGTACTCGCAGCGAGTAAACTCGCCCCGTGTAATCGAGGCTATAGGTACTTTCATGAACTTACTTGAAGAGTAGTTTTTAAGGTATGTTGGTTCGCAAAAAATTAACAGACAGAAACGAGTCCAAAAATGTTCCCTGGTGTCTCAAATGGATTTTTATCTTGGAATTTTTGAAATCAAAGACATAAAAAAATCTGCGTTCTTCAAAACTATCGTTTAGCTCACGATACCATCTGTAACCTCTGAAGCAAAATGGAAAAAATTGGATAAAGTAATTATGTATATGAGAAAGTTTTGGTTCGAGGAGTAACTTTATCTGTTAAGTACTTTAAGCAGAATGTTAAATCCATTTAATTGAGTTAGACTATTAATCTACCTCTAGGAAGGATTTCGATCATTGGCTGTAATGCGGGTCGTTATTGTATAGGGACAAGCCACAGATATCGCGTTTTCTATATGCGGGTTACACAGGTAGTAAAAACCTGTGTGTTTTCTACGTCTAGTTTGAAACTATTAGCAAGGTCCTTATCGTTTTTTTATTGCAAATTAAAAACTGTTTACAATTATTTACAAGCGGAAAAACAAGTGAAAATTACCGAACTGTTTTGTTATACTTCCTCAAAAGAGATTTTATTGTGCCTTCTCAATAGGTAAGGCATCTTCCCTGTCTATAGACAGGGCTTTTACACATTGTAACGATTAATTTTAACCGGATAACAAAAGAAAGATAGGATGATCTGTTAAAGCACCATGATTTATGTACTCTACTAAAGAGGGAAGTGCCCTTACATCATTTTTCCCAGTCAAGTGAAGGAAGGATACAAAGATCTTCTTACTTTCGTAGGAAAAAGAAACTAAATGCTTTTTATTCGCTCCCCCTCCAAAAATAGGAGTACGACTCGAATAACAAAGACATTAAGCATTGTCATTTTATAAAAGGATAGGAATGTAAACCCGTGTCGTACAGCAATTGAATCACTATTAATGGATTATTATTCTTAAAACTCAAATGCCAAATCCCGATGTGTATTTCTTTAATAAAAATCGGTACGGTCAACTAATTATTTTTAAAGTTTTCAATAGGTGGATCAGTAAAATCAGATTTATTTATATCTCGAAAACTATATTTTTCCCGGGAAAACGGACTTATATGTGGTTAGATTTATAAAAATAATTAAGAATTGATCAGGGCGCACGAAAGTGCGCAAGGCCAAGTTCCAGCAAGCATGCAGTGTATCTTTGTTTGAATTGAACCAATTTACCCGGTTTTTTTACCCTCATATCTCTGCTTCCTCTTAAGGTGGGCTTTTGAAGCTTTAGTAGCTCAGACCACTGTTAAAATTTGAACCCTTAATATTAAGCCTTTTTAAAACAGGTGAATTTCAAAGTTTGCATTTTTGTACTTACTCACTCAACATTAAAAATATAAAAAAAAAAAAAAACTTTTAACCGAATTTTATCGTAATAAACTAAGCTCTCGAAAGTGCGCCAAGATTCAGCAACCATGCCAGTGTACTGGTACTAGATATCATATAATAACAACATCAAAATAATAATAATAATAATAATATATGTATTTCTATCATATCAAAANTAATATATATTAAATAATAATATATAATACTCTATACTCTACACCCATGTAATTCTTCATCGGTTTTATGTATAAATGAGGATAATATAGTGGCCTTCCTCCTTCAAGTTCCTCGTAAAGAACCAAGACAACGTCTACAATGCTGAAACCATCAAAAAGGAAGGAAAAATCTAATCGAGAATAAAAGTTCCAGACCATTTCTCAAAAAAGTGAATCTATCAAAGTAGTGATATCTTCATTGTAGCCATGTCTGCTCTTTCTTTAATCTATAATCTTACGTCACTCATGAGCATAAGCAATACTGCTCTTTAATTTATATTGCTTAGCACTTGGCCAGTTTCTTAATGATGCACACATAAGAGATACGTGGGTGATAGGCAGAATAGAACTCAGAAAAAGTTGAAGTAGAACTAGATCCCCCCCCCCTCCTCACTCTCAATGAAGAGAGCCCATCAAATTATCAATATCTACATCTCGGTCAAGTCTGTTTTATGCCTCATTCAGGGAGTGTTAGGGATAAAAAATTAAAGAGTCGAGTTACTGAGGGTCAAAGAAAGCAGAAGGCTATGGGTGGGGGTCTACTAAGCCCTTTTTCACGGTTAGGTTTTTTGGTAGAGATTTCTATAGAATAAACATTTAAAAAAAAAAAAAAAATTCTTATAATCTTTATTTTTAAAATAAAAAGTATATATAAAAAAACAGCTGTTAAAAAAATAAATTAATAACAACATATTTATGGTAATATTATCTTCTAATCTATGAATCTGTCTGATTAAACATTTTCTTTGATTTTTAATTTATAACCAGATGAAATGATCACATTGTTAAATTGGTTGTTTAATATTGACATTAGCTGAATATGTTTGAAGGAGTTGTTTTTTTATAAATGCGTCATTAGTGCAGCATTGTATCTGGTGTGTTTTCCTCGTGCGAGGTTATTTATTTCTCTTTAACTCGTTGCTGGTTCAGTCAGTTGTTTCTAGGTCGTTGTGTTATTGCTTAGCAGTCTTTATTATCAGTAAGTGCTGTGCCTTATCACTTTCTACAGTAACAGTATCCTGTAAGAAACGGTAGTTATTTGGTATTAATCTCTATCCTTTCATGTTTAATGAGTCATATGTATCTATCTATGTATATAAAATTAAAGTTAAAGAACTATAGATAAACAGATTATAGATATATTACATCTGTTCTCAGAGTTGAACATTTTTGGATACTTTTTAATTTCATACATCACGAAAACAAAACTGGCCTTAACTTATTTTATTTCCTCTCTGCCTGTTTATCGGGGCGTGGCGTGGTGTAGGTCCTACATCCTGGTGGACAACTGGCTAAACGAAATATGTATATTATGTAGATAAATGTCATTTTAAACACTGGTATGTGTTAACATTTGGTGCATGTTAAAGGCTAAGTTTCATCGGAAAATATTTAGAAAAACCTGAGCTATCAAATAAAATTTAAAACAAAAAACAAAAAAAAAAACTTAAAAATTTTTCATAAAAATTATAATTTTTCATCGTTTTTTTTTATTATTATTATTTTACATAAAATAATCTTTTTAAAGTACTATTTGTTTATGAAGATTTTTTTGTTGTTTTTTTTAATTAACTTTTATTGTTATCTGAAATACATATATATTATATGAAAGTTTTAGCTTTCTAGGTAGGAGTTTAGAAAGTGGATTACAATTTTAATTCAAAATTTGAAGAATACTCTTACAAGTTAAGTTAAATAAAAATATTTACTGGGTTTTGTACAACGCTGTCCCATTGAGTGAAGCGGATAATTAAATATTTATTTATATGATTGAAGGTTTACGCACATGTATATCTATAAAATCATTTCGCACATTAAGTCATCCATAGCCTGTGGGGAAATTAAAACCTGTTTCTGTCTTTTATATAATCGAGTAGTGTCCCGACGACGGACGACGGCGACTCACCTCTATATGATTTGTAACGTTAAACATGATGAGCTATAAGCTGGGCTTGAACCAGTGACCTCCAGCACATGAAACACTAACTCTACCACTGAGCCATCCCACTGTAATGAATCTCCTAGCATAAAACTTACTATTTAAACAGTAATAATCTATTTAAACATTTTAATTATAACTAATGATCTCTCAGCTCTTTTTTCAACCATATTTATTCTGCCCGTTGCCACGGGCTTAACGGCTAGTATAAAAGAAAGAGATTACAAAAGTAGCGCCCATTCTTTTTTTTGAATGGGTGCACTTAAAATATAAAAGAATTATAAAACTTACAAACAAAAAATGAAAGTTGAAGGAGTAATTCACATTTGTGTGATTTACAGAAAAGATTAAAGATTAAAATAAATTTAAAAAAAAATGTTTTGAATAGAGGAAAATGTTTTTGTTTTTGTTATGGTGGCTAAATAATACAGCTGATAAGAGTTATCATGCACTACTATATTTAGTGGGTCTATGATAGATTAGAAGTGATTGATTTTTTTTGTTAAGTGGCTGGCCGTCTCCAATTGGCATATCAACATTTGTACATAAAGGGAATGTATATAACATGATAGTGAGTTGCATACAGATCAAACGTGCTTTTTATCACGGTTTTGAAAACGAGATGAAACAGATATCAAACAAAAGATGCATACACTTGTTGACTGGATTATTATTCATATGGTCCATCATACTGCTTGTAGTGAAGTATACATAATATAGGCCTTAAATGTGGGAAAATAGTTATCAGTAATGCATTTAATCAGCATAGTTGTTAAAAAGACAAATTATATGTGTTATCGCTCTAATGTGTGTAGTTACTTGCTTTGTTTAATTTGTAAAATTAGTGTCGTTTGATTAAAAACAATAGTTTTATCAATATAAGTGATTGATCAGAACTAAATAAAAGCAATAACTACAAACATTAGGGAGTTGCATTTAATTTATAAAGTTAAGGTGTAATTTTTTTAACTTATTGTATGATAATGTCTTGAAACATGTATGTTTCCAAACCAAACGCAACATTAGGTAATCGTGCTAAAGTGTAGATGCATTGTACGATAAAATAAAATGTATGGTAACGTAAATATTTTATTATTTAGGAGTATTTATTATAGATAATTAAATGTTTTCTCATTATAAAATAACTCTTTAAATTAAGCTTCACTATACTGACCAGGATCATAGAATCTTTAAACGGAAAGACTCCCTCTTCATCTGCCTGTGTTACACTACTACCGCAGGTTGAGCTATTTGGCGGTTAAAATTACTAAATCTTTTACTCCGTTCAAAAGGTTTTCAGCTTCGTAATTTAAAGAAATAAATTAATTTGTCAGTTTGCTAGATTCGAACCCGAGTTCTCTTGTACTCGAAGCAATCGCGCATTTCTTACAGCCACCGTGGCTTTTTTTTCTCTTTTTTTTATTTACAAAATAGCACAAATCTCTGAAAACCAGTATTTGCTTATATCTTAGAATTCGTGGAATGTCAAAAGAACTAGTTTACAATTTTAACCGTCAAACAGCTCGACCATAGTGGACTTACACCTCTAGATATTGGAGTTGGGCTACAAAAACGCTTGAAACAAAATTAAAATTTCGAATATATCTGTAGTAGCATGAATCTGAGAGCATAGAGAGCATAATAGTTAAAACGCTATTACGGTTTACCTATAACAAATACTAAATTTCATATGAGAAAAATTTGGTCAATAATTAATTAAATATGATTTTTTTGTAGTTTTAAGTTTTTTAAGTTGTAGTTTTCAATATATTCTGAAAGAAAATTTGAAAAATTTATTCCTATTCCATGTATAAAAGTCACCATAATATCAATTTTAATATAGAATAGAAATCAGTTTTGAACTCTTTAATTTCTTATTATAAGTAAACTGGTAATACGAGTCTAGCTCTATTAAGATACTAAAATTAAATTTCGGATTTCTCATTTGTAGAAGAACTCTTGATGTTCATAGAAACTTTCGTATCGTTGTATAATTAAAGTTTTTCGATGTACCTACATCGTTTTTATTTCTGCGATTCCTCTTATTTAATTTAACCGTTTATTGTAAAATTATCATTGCATGGTTCCTTAATTATCTTTGAAACTTATATAGTTATTCTGAGGTTGCTCATAGTAATTGAAGAATGGTGTAATGACCCTTCAAAGTAATTACAGATTCACTCGATAAAACATTATTTGAGTACAGAATTAAAGAAATTCGCGTTGATTCGTTAACTCACTAAGATTGGAGGCAACAACCTTTTTTTCATGTATCTGCTTTTTTATAAAGATATAATTACTGATTTTAAAAGAACCTTAGTCATTTAAGAAACTGTGCATGCAGGCGAATATTAAAAAAATACTTTGCAATAATTTATAATGGCTTTCCAGTACATGGACACCTTTAAGGCCTAGGATGTAAAACGAAATCAACAAAATATTTATTTCACGCTTTTTCTTTAATTTGATCATACGATAGTGTTAAAATTAAATTTTTGAAAAAACTTTTTTTTATACAGCGATTGATTCTGTCAGCGGGAAAACTTTAATATAATCTGATAAAGTAACATTTTTAACACTCTTGCTTCAAAAGGCCAAAAGAGATTAAAAAATCTTTATAGTTTTAATGGGTAATCACGGTGCGACAAGCCTAGGCGAACCAAGATAAGGTTAGGTTAGCCAGTGAGGTAGTGTAATGGTTGATAATACATTCTTATTATGCTTTCATTAAAGTGTAACTTCAAAAAACCGTTATCTAAGCATCGTTTAATGAATACAAGTAAAAGCTTGTGGCTCTATATACATGGCTTAACGTTAGGCTTGAGTTTACATATCATTCTTTAGAGAAAATGAATATTGATTATTTCTATTTCATCACGTCAAGTGCTAGCAACGATGCTAAATAAGCACGGACATTTTAATGTTTGTGTCTATCGTAGATAATCGTATACACAGCAAATCTAAGATCATCTGGACATCCACATCGCTATAATATGTCAAATTGCTTGTAAGTACCCTCTAGACTCTAGACATTTCAATTCTTTATCATTGTTCTTCTTCCTATGTAATTGAAAAGAACTCTATTATATTTAGGATCAAAGGGTTCTATTTTAAGTTTTAAGGAAATAATAAATTGCTTAAAGGGAAATTAGGTATTTACTTTTCTAGTATTTTCTTACAACAAAGGAATTTATTTAGCCTATTATTTCTTTGGCTATAGAGTAGAAGGAAAGGTCGAACTCTAGCTTCTCATTATCCCTAATAGGAGAGAACTAGAACTTTTAGTTCTAAGAACAGAGGGGGCTTTATTGGTTACTATGCAAGTCTGAATAATAATTAATACTGGGAAGACTTTTGTTCCTTCACTACTTTTACTTTGACATTATAAAATAATGGCAGTGTTTAGTTTTATTCGTCCAATTAGTGGATACATTTTAATTTAACTAGTTTAGATGAAATTGGTTTTAAAGGGGTTTGCACCAGGTTACTTATTTGTTTAGTTAAAATCGTTTAAACCATTTTTGTGTAATAATTATAATTTTGGGGAGTAGTTCCCCGAAATTTAGAGCAAGAATTTATGCATCGTTTTCTCCTCGATAAATGAACATGCTTATGGCATATACTTTATCTAGACACATATATGCCCAATTTCATCGAATTCCCACCATTCAAATATTTTTATTTTTATGATATGCTTATCTACTTTTTGAAACCTTTCTATTTTTATTATTTTAGAATATTACCTTAGAATATTAAATAAACATTTTATAAAAAGTAAAATTTTTTCGAAAAATCAAAAATAACCCCACTTTACTCTTGATACTATTTTTAAAAATTATAATTTTTGAGTTCAGTTTATAAAGTAAGAAATTTTTAATATGACAACTCTTCATTTCAAAACAAGAAAAAAATATTATAAAGAGTAATTTTTTTATCATTTACACCCATAGGCAACTCTAACTGGGGTCATAATGTATACAGATGAGTTAATTCGGATATAAATTTGATTGAAAAAATCATTGTATAATAAAGTTGTTTTTTGCTGGGTGTTGGACAACAACTAAGGTCATACACACCCTATGACATTTAGCTATGCGTGCATGCCACGCGATAAAATATAATATGTATTTGAAAAGGTTAATTATGTATATTACATACGTGTAATAAGTATAATACCTTATTTTATAGAGGAAATCTTTCAATATTTTGTACCTTTAGTGAAATATTTATGATACTTTTGCAATTTTTCAAGAAATGTTAAAATGTTCTGGTCCGAGGAAGCAATAACACTGAATCATTAATCTTACTAGCATAATAGCATGAAAGCCATCATGTTGTAATTATGCTGGATATTTGTGTGTACTCTGGTTAGGAAACTTTCAAGACAGGAATCGTCTAAAAGTGTTTCCGGCGAAAGTCTGCCTTAAGGCCCCTCATTCACGATCAAACGTTTTGCGCAAACCTGATGTCGGGGGCAAATTTAAGCCATACACGTCAAACATAATTTTTGCGCAAACATCAAACAGCACGGTCAAAATGTTTGCGCAAACGTGATATGTTAAGTGTGAATGTAAGTCTGGCGTTTCTTTCCTCTGGAGAAATATTCATCAGGGGTGTTGATCATGATGTAGACTTTAAGTTCTGTAAAGGTGGTTAGTACTTTAAGCAAACACTCATGTAACAACGTGCCCTACCTCGACATGTCTGTTTGTGACAGCTTGTTTGTAAAATGCAGCTAAAATTTAAATTCATTAAAATTGGTTTGATATGTTAGGGCACAGCCAGATTTCACTGCTGATTTCGATCTAGACATATAGATTCCGAAAAGAGGCAAGTGCTATTTTGGTGCAATTCACACATGAAAGTGTGCATTAACGATAATTCTTAGTAATTGATATATTTTTTTATGATAATTATTTGTTAACTGTTTTTTTTTTTTTTTTTTTTTTTTTTTCTTTAATGCTACACTTTTTGAGTGATAACCTCCTAATTTAATATCCACAGCCAATGGCTGATTTGGAATATAGGATGTTTATTTTTGTTAATGCTAAATTTGCAATGGTATATTTAAATATAGAATTCCAATAAATGAATAAAAAAATATCTATCCATTCATGTTATAACATTAAAAGTAAAATACAGGAAAGTATAGTGGTTGTTTTTAACCTAGAAAAAATGTTTTAAACAACCACAGTCTGTGCGGTGTCGATAGAATCAGAAACAAGAATTGCCTGAATATTCCTGTAGGAAAGACATTGTTTAAGTACACTGTTTTACTTTCGCTTCCATTTCAGAATCATAATCGGAAACAGCGTGCAACCTTTTTTAGGACTCAGAATTTCTCAAAACTTATACACTTCGTAAAATTTCAAAATTGAATGTTTCTGCCATCAAAATATCTCCTCTAAAGATATTTCGTCAATGAGAAATTAAAAACTAAAACTATCTTGCATAAAATGTAAGAACATTGTAGACTAAAACCGTCAAATATGTAGTTATTTAATTTATCATTTGTATTATTTGAGCAGTAATCTCGATTATGATGTATGCATCTATTTATAGTTGGTGCGTGACTCATTATCGTTCAAATTAATCAAATTAATAGGGAAATGTAGCAATGAAATGTATTAATTACTTTGTTCTTGCTTAACTCTTGAACACGCCAACTCTAGTTTACTTTTATTTCTTTTTTTTTAATCGTTATCTGTTAAAGAATTGATAGTTACAACAGCAATTTCTTTATCTATGAGTAAGAGAATCTTATCTCATTTACCAAACTCTATTCTATTTCATTCAATGAATCATGAGAATTATTCTTTTTGTTAGTTTTTCCTATAAGATAAATGCATCTTCTCGTTATTCATTGAAGTCAGTATCAATGCAATTAAAGGTGGCCTGTGCTTCTTTCTGAATTGGACTTTGCTTTCTCACACTTTCCATTTCTCTGCCAAGAGATTGGGTCTGCCAAAATGGTTCGCTTTCTCTCTTAACAACCAACCCTTTTTAAGCTTTATTGGACGTTTATCAAAGTAAAAACTAAAAAAGTTCCGCTTCCCTCCCACAATTCGTTTAATATGTATATATATATATATATATATATATTATCCCATAGTAATAATCTTTTATGATCTTTCATAGTATGAATTGATAGATAACAATACTAGGGCTTTTACAATAACAACTGTGGTGTTTCTTTTGTAACAATAAACTATGATATGTGGTGATAAAAATCCTATTCGTTTTTATATTCTTAAAAGAACATAAACAAGACATCACGTTAATCTATTGTAAAGCGTACATTTCCGCACATCACCTTGTATTAGATCATAATACACGTGTATGTGAATGAGAGCAAGTGAAATTGTTATCGGAAGAAAGGTAAAAATATTAATGCTCTCCACAAGATAAGAGCGTATGTGCATACACCCATAATTAACGGATGTGAGATATATAATTAAGAGCTCTTGTACATTACGTCCGATTTTTATCGGAGATCTGCGTCATTTTCGTTGTAAACAAATGCAATTCTGGAATGGGAACCGTATAGAAGCACTGGTCATTTATCGATCCGGTTTAGCAATCCGTCCGACAATTCAACATGACGGTAACCGATATGTCGTACAGGCGTGTGCAAGGTACCTATAGAAATCAATTTATTTTAAAAAGTGTCCTACTCCGACATCCGATAATAATTATCGGTGTGAGTAGAAACGCTCTTCAATAGTAATACCGCGGAGATGATAAAATACAATACCACGTTAAGATGTCTCGTGAGACTTATGCCGAATTTCTTGCTAACGTTTCTTTACCTTTTTTCAAAAATAATGATCGTAATACTGAGCCATATAAGAAATATATATACTGGATTTCGCGAGGCGTTCTCTCGCGATTCTCCTCATTTTCGTCATAATCACTTAAATCACTCATTGTTTTTCACAAAAAACACCATATACACAGTTACTTTAATTAAATAAACAGCAAATTAGTTTTGTTAAATGAAAACCAACTCGTTAATCGTGCGTGAAGGTGAAGAATTATGAAGGCCCATGCGCAATGAATACAGCTATGAAAAGAATCACTTTCTACACATCTTAACAAAAAATAATGTTTATATTTCGATCAATCGTAGATAAATATGTTTATTTTACTACGTTTTTATTAGCTTGCTTTCTTGTTTGTTTGTTTCTTTCTTTGTCCAGTACAAATCAGACAATAGGTTTTTAACTAACTTCCCGAGTAGCTAGACATTTGAAACTTTTTGAATAGCTCATAACACGATGACAATGCATTATTTTAATACTTTTAGCCATATTTCAGCAGAATTTAATCCGTTTTCAGCTAATTTTGCTGCATGGAAAGTTAGTTCGGAAAAAGTCTGCAAGTTATTTTATTTGTTTTGACATATCCCATATTTACAAAATTTAAAAACGTAGTACCTTTATAAAAAGTTATTTTTATCTTGTAATTATTATATTATATGTTTAATGCCAATAATCGAATACATTATTACTCGTGCAACATGGTAAACAAAAATAAATTTTAACTTAAAACAACATTTGACCATAATTAAGAAATGAGATAAGATTCTCTTACTAATCTCTTGATCGTTAAAACGATGTAATTAGCAATAACTATAACATTAGTTAAAGATTGATTTAGAAATTAGTCATAGACACTGCTACATTTAATCATTAGAAGTTAATATTGTTAGATGATAATAATTAGCAGATTAGTGTAATTAACAATATCAAAGAGCTTACAACCTAATAATAGTTAATTTAATATTATTGGTTCTCAGAAAGTTAACACTAGGCATCGCGTGGTTCTATCATTGAACCGAGCGTATATGCAATAAATATCTTATATTAAGCAAGTAGTTAATCATGATGAGTTTATAGTTAACAAAACTTTAATTTTATATATATAGATAGGATGATTGTAATAGAGCGTGGGGGAGAAGGGTGCCTTTCTACTGCATATTTCTTGACTTACACGCCCCAGTCATTTCCATTTTTCAACTATGTATTATAAAATGTATCAATTCACTACACAATAATGTCTTCATGTATCAAGTTGAAATATTGCATACCTGTCGCAATTGTACTCTAGACGATGTAGATGTAGATTAAGTTTTATTAAAATCATCGTTAATTAGAACGTAATATATATTGATGAAAACATTGATTTCTCAATTTAAGACGTTTAGGTCCGCTTTAATAGTATTTAACATAATAAATACTGGAAAAAATGTTTGTCTCGTCGAATAGGTAATATTAGAATCTTTCCCTGTTCTAAAATTGTAATTTTACATTTGATCCTCGGGTTTATGCGAGCGCTGCGCGCGAACTCCTGGACGGATAACGCTATCCAAAGAACTTAGCCTAAGCATTATTATAAAAGGAACATGTAGGTTCACCTAATTTTTTTCTTCTATAACTATATCGGTCAACTTTAGGACTTGTCGGACACGTAAAGTTTAAAAATTTTAACCTGGAGTGTATATATTGATAGCGGATTTAGATTTTACGGCAAAAAATAAAATATTTTTTTTAAAACTTTTATTTATATCTCCAATATTTTGCCCCCTACAGGGGGGCAAAGGTATACTACTTGTTAGATTTCAGCGCCTGGGGGCAAAATGGTGGTTGCCCCTAGTACGCGAGTGGATGTAGGTATACACACTTTCCTTTACATGGTACAGACCCCCCTTTTCCATTACTTAATTTCAAACCGTTTAGATTTTATAATGATCCAAGTGTTATTTTTTTTACTATTTCGGAAGGGTTATTTTGCTATCTTCCAATATTTTGCTCAACTGAAGGGGGCAAAAACTATTATTTCTAAACTGCATTCAAGCAATATTATAGTTAGCAAATATAAGTTTAATAAGTTACAAGTTGGTGTAATTAATAGCATAGTTTAACCGTTAAGTAGTTGACTGAAAAGTTAATCATATGGTTAATAATAGTTATCAGAATTTCAAGAATCATTCTCAATGTTTAAGAACAAGTTAAGTTCCTAGCTCAAATAAAGGAGAATATACGGATTGCGGATACAGTAAAAGTTAGTTTTCTGCATCCCATCTATTCATTAACATAATAAGTTTTCTTACAGGCACTGGCATTGACTCTGACAGTAGAACTGTCTTAAAATGCGCTCTGCAATAATTAAGTATTAGTTGTTGAAGAAAATTACTGCATTTCTCATTACATTAACATGTACTGGGTGTATACTATATATGTGGCCCAAATTAAGATGGTTATTTCTTGGGCTTTCGTCTTCGAAATGAAATAATTTTTAAAATATCGTCTAAGGTATAATTATTCTTATAATAGTCCAAGGAATACTCCCATGAATAATGTGGTGCATGTTTAACATAAAGGGTGTATTAGAATATATAATTGATCAATGTTAGGAAATAACGTATTTCTTTCCACATTTTCAAACATTCGAATACACAATACAATATATAATTTGAACAAAAAATACATTTTTCCGTGGTAGGCTGTGAAATAGTAACTTTAGAGCCTAAAAAACAAAGCTAAAATCAATTTTTTCATTACGTGGACTTAAAAAATCTTTTCATTACTCCTGGCAGTAAAGAAAAAAAATTTAACGTCCTAGGACGAAAAACTTTTTTTCTTTATTCCGAGCAGTTATCAAAACTTCCGTATTAGCGCTACTTTCTTAGTGAAAATACGATTGAATTCCGCTAGATGGCAGTGCGTTTTATTTATCTTTCCTTATAATGTAACCTCTTTTTAAGGTTTCTTTTTTTTTAATCTTAAGTTTGAACTAATATTTGTTATTATTATATTAATTATTGATTAATATTTAATGTTTCATTGTCTGCTACCTCGGAAAAAATAGCATATGCTACACGACTGTGAAGTGTTTTTTCTTTACCTTGGCAATATTTCCTGCCTCGCTTCGCTCGACAGTAAATGTAATTGCCGCGGTAAAGAAAAAACTCGCTTCACAGCCTAGTAACATAATATACTATTAACTGCTTGAACATTTTAAAAAATAAAATAAAAATTACTATTTTACTTTTATTTCAGATCAGCAATAAAAACTTAAAATGTTTTTTTTTAGCTGCTTGAAAATTATTTAAAACAAAAACTATTCAGATCACCAATAAAAACTTAAATTGTGATTCTTTTAAGTGATTAAGAATATAACTACGTGAAACTCGACACGTAGACTTAATTATATAGCTGGAATTATTGCTAAACAACGTCCGGCTTAGACTTTGTCGATTTATAAAGGTGAAAGGTTTCTTTGATTTGCGACTAGAGATAAAATATTGTAAAAAATAAAATTCGAACTATTCTATAACTAAGATAAGAAATTGAATTCTAACAACTACGCATATACTGGAATTCATGCGTGTTATGTTTAAGATTATTTACTACCTAATTTAAATTTTAATCTTGAAATAAATTTCAAATTTATATATTAATAAATGTCTCCTTTGATTATAATTATTGACAATAATTACTAAGCAAAAGAAATTTTAATTAAAATTTACTCCTGTATTCTGAATAAATAACATATTTATCGCAACTAGTCTTGATTAATGGTTTTTTTTTATTAGTATTCTTGGAAATTTGAATATTATTTATGATATACATTATAATACGTATGTCAAATTTAGTATTTGATTTTATTTACTAAAATAATATCGGTTTAGTTTATTCGTTCTCTATATACTTAAAAAAAATCAAAATAATTAACTCATGATGTATTTTTTTATAATGAACTATTAGTAGCTTTCATTTGAAAAAAAAAAATCCACGTGTATAACATGTAACTTCAACAATGAGAAAGAATGCATATTTTGATTTTAATAAAAAGCAGCGAACTATATAATATCCCGAATATGTACGATTTCACAATTAAAGAATTACACCTGAAAAAAATTGTACAAATTAATATCAGAAGTGTTAGTGGGATAAAACTACCGGCTATCTTAAAATATTGTGACCTTTGACACTTCCAAATTAATTTGAATCTTTGTTGATGACATTCGCATCGATGGTTCTTTGTTGATGTCATTCGCATCGATAGTTCTTTGTTGATATCATTCGCATCGATATTGCGAACATACCTATAGGAGAGTTCAGAAGATCCTGCAAGACATTAACAATCTCATGGAGTTTAAATAGGAAGTTATGTTCTTTGATTTTTAATAAAAAATAACATAAAAGGTCAAATTTGGTTTTTTATCAAAAAAGAAAAAAAAATGATTTTTAATTTTTTTGTTGCTAATTGTTTTCTTTTTTCGTTATTCATACCCTCATAAATTGCAAAATACGTAGAAATATTTTGCAGTACGATAAAATAGCTGAATGAGTAGATAAGTTGCCAGGTGTGTGAATGTGGAGTAAGTTTTAGATTAAAGGATAGCAAAGGGCTCTAAAATTTCAATTTAATGGAGTTAGAAGAATAGAAAATGGCACAGAAATTGTCAATGATTGGCTCTGCGTCCGTCTATAATGATGGCAAAGAATTAAAAATTATTTATAATATAATTATCTTTTGTTACAGGTATGGTGAAGGTGAAGGAGGAGGTGAGGGGAGAGTCCGAGGAAGGGACCAAGACAGGACATCATGTCCATTATCACTGGTCCTATCCTAATCAGACTGGTCAGCAGCCACCTCCC
Source organism: Gerris buenoi (assembly GCA_001010745.2). NCBI lineage: Eukaryota > Metazoa > Arthropoda > Insecta > Hemiptera > Gerridae > Gerris > Gerris buenoi. The sequence continues at coordinate 299,755 of KZ651683.1, read as the reverse complement.
ACACCAGCCCCTATACACTTTGGACTCGGATTCGAACCGCAGACATCGCCTCATCAACACGTCGTTTACTTCCACGTCAACCCCGGCGTTAGCTTCAGCTTCCAGATGGCCGACACCATCCAAGTAATTAAAGGTAAGCCCTGATAAGTTTTTATAATATCAAGTTAAAATTCCAGAAATTTTTTAATATGATACACAATTAGAAAAATATCTGGAAGAATTGTTTAACATATTTTAGGGAACACTATAAATTTGACACAGTAGACTGCTTGTGGTCACAGTGGCAATAGCCTTGCGACCCTATCAACAAAAAGTAGTAATAATAGTCAAATGTATAAGTAGGTAGTCTCTGACATGGGCTAAAAATTGCGTTTTATTTGCCCATGGGCCATCTGTCAGAAGAAGGAGTTAGAACAAAGACTTCTGTGCATTCATAAAATGCGTACCGTGATACCGGTTGTGATTTTCTTCCGTTGGTGGGTGACATACATCTTAGTGGGTGCAGATCCTGACGTTTCACATTAGATCTTTGAAGATAGGGTGTGCCAGTGTGCTTATTGCTCTGATGAATGTAAAACTTTGTGCCTTTGACATATTTAAAAAAAACACCAAGCGGTGAGCCGAGGAACGAGGCGAATGCCGAGTGAACCAAATAAACATTTGCGCCGACAATAGCTTTGAGATTCGACTTGCCAACCAGGAAAGCCTAAGGACTAAACATAGTGTAACCTTCTATTTCTGATATTACTTTGTACCCTGAGATGTATCACTATTATTGCAGTTTCAATTACAGTTTATCCTCCATAATAATTCTAAACTCACTCATTCATTTTTACTCCCACAGTTTTCAAGCTTGGGAGTTAAATCTTGGTACTAAATTCCATATTTACATGCAGTTGTCCTGTCCGGAAAATGATACATTTCTGAAGTCATTAACCCATTTTGCTATCAGAACTTACATACACGAAATTTATTAAAAATTGTTTTCTGTATTTATAATTCAAATCCAAGAATCGTAAATAAAGAAATTATACAGGGTGACCCAGTTTTAATGGGACAAAAAAGAAATCCTGATTCTATGGCCCTAGATGAACAGAAAAAAGGTATATATGCCTTATGCAAATCTTAATAGTTTCCGAGATATCTCGATAAATCTATTTTTTCGATACATGGTTTTTTTCTCAAATAAAATACGTAATAACTCAAAAACAATAAAATTTATAGAGTTTTAGTTTTTAACATCAGAAAGAGCATTAAATTTGCATTAAAATTACTTACAATATAACCTACGAATTACATTTTAAAAAGACACACTCATTTGAAATAAAAAATTTGATTGTTTTAAAAAATTGAGTGATTTTGTAAACCACCATAACTTTATTATTACCATAGTCCTCATTGAAGTCTGATGTGCTTAAAAACTGACCCATTTCATTACCTTTAAAACGATATAGCATAACTTATACTTTGTTTGTACTTTCACTAAAATATGCTTAAAAAACTTCAATAATGTAGCTAAAATTTGCAGTAAAAGAGTAAACAAAACCCTTTCTTAATTAGATTAACTTTGCATTTTATTTATTTTAGGAAGTGTTTTGTTTTTATTTGGACAATATAAACAAATTAATACTATATTTTTGCTACCTTATTGAAGTTTTTTAAGCATATTTTATTAAAAGTTTAAACAAAGTATAGGTTATGTTATATCGTTTTTAAGGTAATGAAATGGGTCAGTTTTTAAGCACACCAGACTTCAATGATGGCTATGATATTAACATAGTTATGATGGTTTATAATATCACTCAATTTTTTAAAACACTCAAATCTTTCATTTTAAATGAGTATAAGTTCCTTTTAAAATGTAATGCGTAGGTTATATTGCTTGTAATTTTAATGCAAATTTAATGCTCTTTCTGATGGTAAAAACTGCAACTCTATAACTTATATCGTTTTTGAGTTATTACGCATTTTATTTGAGCAAAAACAATGTATCGAAAAAATTGATTTATCGAGATATCTCAAAAACTATTAAGATTTGCATAAGGCATATATACCTTTTTTCTGTTCATCTAGGGCCATAGAATCAGGATTTCTTTTTTGTCCCATTAAAACTGGGTCACCCTGTATACATATACAATACGATTATAATATATTTTAGTGCTGATAAAATTAATATACTATATAAGTACTTAGTATTTTTAAAAACTTTGTTAAAACATAAAAAATTACAATAAAATATATTTTATTTTCTTGACTATTGTCTGCGTACTTATCATGGAAATTGCAAACAATTATTATTAATTGTTATTTATTTCCTATCTCTTTATTAATTGTAGCATGGCTTTTAATAACGGGTCTAAGAGATTATAATTCTTACTGAAAATTGTTATTAATTAGTTACATCAATTACTTAATAATTAATAAAGCGTACTATGTTCTTAATTATCGATATCCGAAATTCGTTATGAATATTTCTTTTTTTTCCAACTAAGTAATTGTCAAGGACAGTAATGGTTTGCCAATGCGACAGCTAACCATTTGTTATTATTTTTGGTGAATTAAACACGAATTAATTTTACATTATTCAATCAATTATTGACAATAATTATTTATGATTGAGAGGTAAAACAAAAATCCATATAAGTGAAAGTTAACAAGTCTCGCAAGATTTATTATTAAATATCAGATTTCTTTTATTATTTATTTATGATGTTTGCTCTTTCCCTAGACACCAATATTAATAATAAATTATACTTGACTTGCAATGTTTTACCTTCTATTATATCTTAGCTGGAGTATAAATACGTGCTTCTAGCGATAAGACTTTAGGGCCAAGTACAAAGTTGAGTCTATCAAGTAGTTTTGAGTATCTGGAAATGGACTGGGAAGTACTTTCAAACTTTCCGCTTAAAAGTTAGGCGACAGAGTGACATAATTTCACTTTATACGGTTCCTTTAGTCCCTTTTAGGTTTTCCTGAATTATAATAAAAAAGCCTTGATAAATCCAGATGAAAGACATTTTGGTTATTCGGCACGTTTTGTTGGTTCAATCATTCAATGCTTATATCAACATCCCAGTATTTGTATAGCTCGTTCCAATTCTCTATTGTTTATTCTGTATTATTTTTCCTTTATATATTCTTTTTCTCAGGTAAAACACTCGTTTCCTTTCTTTAAGAGAAAAAAACCGAGTCAGTTGTTTTCACTGCATAAATAAAAAGCAAGTATTGAAAGATGTAACACAGATAAGAGTTCTAAAAGTTATATGTTTAGAAAGAATTTGTTAAAAGGTTTAATGCTGAAAGACTGCAAAGTTTTTCCAACAAGAAGTAATAAGTATTGGTAAAGTGTGTTGGGGTGGTTTTTCCGTGCGGGATAACTGGCCGGTCGGTAATCCCCAGTGAAAGGTGTGAAAAGCTTGCTTCTATACAAAGGTCTCTGCCCTTCACACCCCCACATCTTCCCAAACAACTTTTGTAATTTTGAAGTTGTGTTTCTAGATGGTATTCAGGAGATGGCCACTTTTTATATCACTTATTCCCTCTAATCTTTTCCTATTTCTTCTTTCTTCTTTTTCCATTTTCATTGTTTCATTAGCTCTTAAAAGGAGAGAAGTACAATAACAATTATTCTGCTACTTACATACCTCTTAAAAGATAAAATTTCCAACAAAAAAAGATTAATCTAATTGAAATAAATAAAATTATATTTACATAATTTTTCCCTAACAATATGTATTATTATTTCTAATTTGAAACGGCTTTATGAGTATATGTCTTTTGTGTAGGTACATTTTGTTAATTCTAGAGGTTTGGTGCTTACGTAAAAAAAAATATAAAAAAATAAATAAATAAAATTGCATTTTGCACTTTTCCAGCTATGTTGGTTTTGAGTATGGATAACAGGAAACATTTTTCGGGGAAAAACTTTAATATTTTCAATCTATCAGAAAAGAGCTAGATCATCAATCTCCGAAAGAGCTCATAGATTTCGGTCATATTTCTTATCAAAATATAAGAAGACGCGGGAGCTCAGATACAACACAGTTGACTCTTTTATCAATAAAGTGTGTGTAAAGTCAATTCAATTTGGAGGGAAATTGATAAAGAAAAATATCTAAGATGTGGGTCAGGGAAGAAGTAGCAAAAAAAAGTCCAGTCATGCAACCATGACTTAATGAGCGAATTTTCAAAGAAATCTGCGTATTATTGACCTATGATAATATAGAAAAATTTTGGTTCAGAATTTGGATGGGTGAAAAAAAAATTGGTACACACGGGTACGGTGTACAAAAGTCAAAATAGTATATACCCTTCAAGATGCACATCGTTGGAAAGCTCTTTAAGAGTACAGTAATTGTTGTTATGTACACGTTTATCATATTTTCATATAAAAGGGGGTAAAATGGAAAAAACATGTTTTTATGCTATTTTTTTACCCTAAATGGTTAAAATTTGATCCCTTAAGGGACTCCAAAAATTCTGGCCAACGAACTCATCCTTTCTTTTGATATTATTGACATTTTAAAATTTGTTTGAAATTTTTAAGTGCATCCTAAGGGGAGATATCGTCTGGAGTGACACATATATACATACATACATGCATACATACATACATATATACATACATACATAAACAAAGTGTTAAAATTTAGGGATCGATTCAGAATGGCCTGAAACGGATTTTGATGAAAAACATTTCAAAAATTCGCATTATAAAAATTTTGAAGCCATTGCAATAGCTTAATTTTCTTCGAAAATTCGCTAACAAAGTAGGCTTTTAATGGTATTGGTCAAGCATTTTTTCCCTGGAATTGCTGACTGTAATTTCAAAATTGTGTGAAGGTACTAAGTGAAGCATCTTTTGAAGTGTTCAAAAATAAATATGTCTTAAATAATACTTTTATTCGAACGAAAGGTACTTAGTGTTCCTCCTCTTCATTCCTAAAAAATAGTCATTAAATCTAGTAATTACCTCAAGTAAATTATATATATTGATGTGTGCCTACTTGGAATTTAATGGCTACTCTAAAGCATCAATTAAACAGTCGTTATAAATAAAATTTAGAGTGAAATTTTACGGTTTATCGCTCAATCATATAACGATATCTCCTTTTTATTTACCCCTCTATTTTTAAAATTACTCATTAGATTTTATATAAATTGTGATGGTTCTTCGAAAGTAGCCCTCTGGGGCACATTTCATATTGAATAGAAATAAATGTGACGCCATTGGAAATCAAAAATCGGTACAAATAATCACAATTCCAAATAGAATCACATATTTTATACTTACACAACACATTCGTCTAGTTATAGGACGTTAGGAAGCTATGTGCGTCACTAATTGGCAAACAATTTTATTTATAATTTATAAGTAGTGCTCCTTTCTGTTGTTAAACTTATAAAGTAATAAACTATAAAGTATTGTATTTAATTACTTGGCCTACATGACAATGCAATGTGTTAGCACTAAGATACAGCCACTGATTAATCCTGCGTGGTGGAGTGTGTGCATTAATAGATTAAAACATGTTTAATGTGTTTGTTTTGTAAGAAATTTCCCTTTGCCTTAAAAGTTGTAGGAACCTGTTTCAGTATTTTTACTGCGATCTCATTTTTAAAAGTTAATAGGGGTAAATGATGAAAATGTTATACAAGTTGTACCTATTTGTGAACTCTAGCTCGGTGGAGTTATTTACCAATATGATTGCTTCATCGTTAGACGAGTTCACTTGGTGTGGGTGTACTGGAGGGGCAGACTAAATGGAAAACGTGCCTGTAAACTTGGCAGGACTCTTTCTAGAGCCCAGACTGTGGGAGTTGTACCAATACAACCCGGAGGAATAGCCGGCGTCTTTCTGCGCACATGTATTCTGTGCAGGTTCGTGAGGTCGTTTCAAAGAAAGGATCATCCTTTAGAGGGTCTTCTTGAAGTCAAATCCAGGTCAACCCGCCATAACTTTTAACTTTATAACATGCAATTGCTTTAACAGTATGAAAGTGATCATCTTCTCACTTCCCACTGTGTTACGTGAGTCAAATCGGCACCCGTTGGTAACGCGATGCTTGAACAAAGAAAATACCTTTCATAATTTAAATAAGAAAGAACAAATTATGTCGAGGTGATAAAGTTACCGCCAGGCGTGCAGAAACGCATAAGAAGTCGGTGACATAAATGCATAAGAAATACAATGCGAATTTCTAGACGTTAGAAGTTCTTGTCTACTATACTCAAGAATAAAACAGAATGAAATATTACTTGTACTAATACCAAGAAGATTTAATTCAAAGAATCAGAAACCATAAATATTATAAAGGTGAAGTAAGAAACAGCCAGTTCTAAACAGAAGATCAACTAGCACTAGCAATCTTTAGCAAGTCTAAGGATCAAATAACTTTGGTGGAAACAAAATTACAATGGGCAACCTTCTTACCTTTAAATATTTACTTTTTGTTAACAAACTGATTCTGTCATGTTTCTTTTTCTGAATTATAGAAAGGATGTTTTTAGCAGATGAACTTGATCTTAACTGAAAGAATATACTGTAATAAATTGTGAGCGAAGGCTCAAGGTGATTTAGTTTATATAGTTATTTTAGTTTATTATTATTTTTATAATTATTTTAATTACTATTCTGGAGTTTGGATTGCAAAATGAAGGTGTTTCAGAGCTGGTTATTTTAAATCTGAGCTTTTCCTCGGGAAACGTTAATACTCATGACGTTTATAAATTCCTTTTTTTTTTATTAATTTAATTGACATCAGTTCTTTGCATTAATTCGCAATCTTAGTAAATATTGCATTTATATAAAAATTACTCTCGTATACAAGGTTTTTTAAAAATAATTATTATTATGCCGTTATGGTGAGGGTCTTAACTTCCATACGACTTGTGTGACTCTCTAAAGTTTTTACCTAAATATTTAACGTAATGATTGAGTGAAGAGTGAATCAGTAGTTGAGATATGTCTGATTGTCTTATACGTGAAAGGGAAATGCTGTTGGAATAAAGTCGAAGGTTGTAATACTGAAGGTGGAACGGTGGAAGGTTACGCTGTGGTTGGGAGAAAATCACAACCTGAAGATTGAGGATAGCATACTGTTTTCTTCAGGGACCACCTCAAGTCTCCAGTCCAATTCAAACTCCTTTCTTCTATACTATATACAACTCTACTTTGTTATTACCTTACATCGGATTTTTTCTCTATTTCACTTTTACTTAAGATACGCATTATCTTATAGACTTAAGATAAGTCTATAAGATAAGAAAGGGGCTAGTACTTGGCAAACGAAGTTAATGAAATTATTTATATATTTATTTAAATGTCGGAGTAGTCGTATTGTATATTGGTTCACCTCTTTTATTGTTATGGTTTGTTGTTTGTTGTTTTTTTTTTTGTTTTGTTTTTTTTTGTTTTTTTTACAAATAATTTTGTTTTGATTCAAAATTGCAGGAAATCAATGGTTGCCCTAGATTTGTTTTAGTTGATGCTTTCTTGTTCCATTCAGCTGGTATAAAGACTAACGACGACCTTACATGCAATATTACTTCCCTGAAAACGTTTGATCGATTAAGTTGATTAGAGTTAAAGTGTTTCAGGGCAAAACTCGCATATTGCACAATTGTTTTGAAAACATTTGTTCAAATGTCTTTTAAGTCAGGTCATTAGTTAAAACCTCTTAATTTTTATTAACATTATACATACTTCTATAATAATTGCAATTAATATGTTATCATAGGATGGTAAATCATTGTAGAATTTCTACTGATATTGTTTAAACTAATTGGTTGAATCTGCTTTATTTTAAATTTTAGCTACTGCTAAATTTTTACTAATTTTTATATCTGAGAGAACCTTATTTATCTTAGTAAAATAATCCCTTTATAATACTCGTTTTTTTACTACGTTTTTATTAGCTTGCTTTCATGTTTGTTTGTTTGTTCAGTGCAAATCTTTCAAACGATTTTTAAGTAACTTCCTGAGTAGCTAGTTGCTAGACATATAAAACTTTTAGAATAGCTCAGAACACGATGACAATGCATTATTTTATTAATTTTAGCCATCTTTCAGCAGAATTTAATTCGTTTTCAGCAAATTTTGCTGTATGGAAACTTAGTTCGGAAAAAATCCACAAGTTATGTTGTTTGTTTTGACATGTCCCATATTTAAAAATCTTCATTTTGACGGGTTTCAAATATGTGACAACAGGTTGGCCAACTTACTCACACTTACACAAAATATCCCTACTTACTAAACTTGTTTATTTTGGCAATCATGACAAAGATTCAATTCCATCGCTAATTTTCAAGTTAGCGTTTCTTCTTCTTCTAATAAGAATACTTTTTAATTTCGCATTTTGATAAATCCTAGAATAAATCCCGATCAAAATTAAATACATAACTTTTTGGCTTCCTAAAGATTTATTATTAATGATTACTTTATACTTTTTAATACCTCCTACCTTAATTCCCTTTTAATACCTACTTATTAATACTACTATTTACTTAACTGTNTTCTAAACTGCCCTCCTCCAGCATAAAGTACCTAATATTCATATTATTTATATGTATTGTTTCTTTCATACTACTACAGCCCTTAATGGCACATTACTTTTTCGAAAACGACTTACCTACCAACTCTTTTATATATACACACATATAATAACCATATATATATATATATACATATATTGTAAGTCCAAAATTTTAAATGTCAAGATCCACTAATTAAAGAAGAAGAATAAACAGTATGGGGGGATGTCCGCTATTCATCCTGGGTGAGACAAGTTGAAGGTCGCTTAACGGAACATACCTGGCCATACTTAACAGAGCTTCAACTCCGCCAACTCTATGCAAATATTCTACCTCATAAAAATCTATGTTTCTCCTGTGAAGGGAGCGATATAAAGATTTCATAGTCTGACGTTTCGTTGTTTACTCCGAAAGCAATTACAGGACTGCTAAGCACAATGTGAACTAAGTGAGATAAGAAAGGTTTAATACTAAGTTCTTACCATGTCTTTTTTTTTGAGCTGCCGCTGAAAATTTTGAATCGAAAATTTCGATCGAAATTTTGCTAGGTGATAAGAGAAATGGTTGAGGCCAATAAAAAATATGTATAAATAAGAGTAAATAGACATCGATAAGTCCAAGATCCTACTGGAAATATTAGTATGGAATATTAGCATGTAACTATAGTTGTAATTGTATTAAATCCGTTTAGGATCTAAACATAAAACATCCATAAAGTTATTTACATTTTTGAAGTAATTTTAAAGATACCTTATTGTTTTTTTTATATTTCAATGCCTTATTAAATTTAATAACTTTTTTCCTGCTTCAAATGAAATTATAGGAAAAACATTTTCATCTCTCTGCCTAACAAGAGGAAGTACACTGTGACCGATTGTCATCAAGAAGTGAACAAACCGTGACAACAATTCAGACAGCATACGATGAAAATAAACAGAGGGGAATATGTGCGACGCAAATCGGCTAAATTACTCGTTCATAAGGAAAACAAAAATATCATAACGATAATAGTGTTAAAGATCTTTGAGGGGGAAACCCTTTGTTCCAAATAAATAATATTATACTATTTTTTTAGCCTTGATAATTACTACGATAACATTTTTAATAGTTTTATGATTTCGCATATTCATTTTTTGAACATTTGAAGAACATACATTTTATCTAAGAGACGAACGTTTGCGAGTAGTTGTAAAAGAATTTCTTTTCTGAAAAAAAAAAAAAATATGTATATATTATTTTTTATTTTCCTGGTTTTGAATGTAATAGTAACGGTTACTTACTGCTTTTTTGAATACTTTTAGAACGAATAATTGTGATGTGTCTGATCTTCAAAATGTTGGTCAGTTTTTTTATGATCGTTAGTTGTTTATTTCGTTTGTTGGTTCGTGTCGGTTTTTTATGCCTTTCTGTAAAATTAGAGTTTGACTTTTAGACCCCTAGTGTCAGAGTGACGCCACACCGATTTAAGAGAAAGTAGCTGTTTATATCGTTACGGAACCTGTAAGTTGATTGTTCGATGTCTACCTCAACTTAAGGAAATTTAGGGTAGTCTCGATTATCTTTTTAGTATTGCCTTGACTCAGCCAACCTACTATCACGGAACTCTCTTCAATTGTTGTACAGTGTACAGTCAAAGACCAATCGTCGTGTAATTAAAACAAATAATTGTGACTATAATAAGTACGCAGATAACAAAAAAAAGCCTTGCAACAAATTAGTTGGGGTAAATATAAATATTCTTTTAAGTACATTGAGAAATTAATCTGACAACTCTATACAGGATATCGTTTTCGTTATCAATCAGATTTTAATTATGTTAAAATGTATATGCCTTTTATATTGATATATATATATATATATATAGGTAAGACCAGNTCCAGTGGTTCCAGAATATATATATATATATATATATATATATATATAAAACATACCCATGATGTTTTGATAGATTTCGATTTGTTTCTTATCACAAGAATGGTGAATGCATATTTAGTCTTTTTTTTTTTTTAGTATTCTCTTTCCTGAAGAGGCTTCACGATTTTTGACATCGAGTTTCCGAGAAGCAACCAAGTGTACAAACGAATAATATGTTTATTTTAATACTTAATAAAAAAGGGATCACTATAGTCAAAATTGTTAAATAATTGTCCGGTCAAAAATGCCAAGGAATAATCATACTAAAGAAGAGAGGAAACTACCACAATGGCTGAACTAAGAAATTAAGAAACTCATGAATAAAAATAAAACTAATGAGAAGTCTCTTTGGAGAGTAAAAGACCTGATAAAATTGTTTGCAAACTAACGATTTTTTGCGAACTATTCATATCACCATAAAAACAAAAATATTATACCCAGGCACATAAATGATATTTTTAAAAAATTTCAAAATCATTTTTCTTCTGAATTTATTAGGAATCACAATATAGTTATATAAAACAATTCCCAATGAAAACCCTCAAACTCGAAAGTAAAGAAGTTCATCGGAAGATTAATAAAATCAATAGAGAAATAATAATTTGCAATTATTTGAAACTAATGAAATTTTGCATAGAGAAAATTTAATATTGTTATAAATTTAATTAAGAACCTTGTTCAGCTCTATGATAGAGTAGTAAATACCTTGTATTCAATTATGTTATAGGCTTGAAGATGACCTAAGAGAAGGTCGAATATAGCCAGGATGTATTGAAGCTGTTTATCATTTATTATCCTTGTTTGACCTATTTTAAAAACTATATTTGTTCGCAATAATATGTTGTTACTTGGAGTCACTGGACACTTTGAGCTTCCAAGATTAAACTTAGAAATTCTTCTAATTACAACAAAAAAGATTAGCTATTATTTGATAATAACTGTGTAGATTACTAAGATACAGATTACTAAGTTATTTACATTACTTTCTCGTTAATTTCTGTCTTAATTTTATTATTATTAGGACTTGTTATACCTTTCCCAGCTGGTTAAATTAGATCTGACATTTCACTTTAACGTTATAAAATACCCGGTGAAGGAGCATGATCACTTTATTGACTATTTTTTGTACCGAGGCAAAGGAGTAGAATAGAAGGGTTCTGCGGTCTCTTAATCTCGAAATTAGATGAATATCTTCTAGCGAAATGGGATGTCATTGGGTTAGAGTTTTATAAATGTAAAGAGGTTGTTTCTTGGTAGGTAGCCGCGAGTGGCTGGAGCATCGGAGGCTGTAAGGAGAGGGAGATGTAAAGATCAGATCCGGGAGTAAGTAAGAAGTGAAATACTCGAGCGTTATGCAGCATGGCGTGGAGAACAGAGCAAGAAGCGGCTGAAAGAAGAGAGAATATGACTTTCACGAGGAGTTGGCTCGAACCAGCTCGTAGTGAAGCCTTCTCCCGAGGTGAAAGCCTTTACAACTACTTCAGGTGAAGGGCTTCAAAATACTTCACAACCTTCAAGCCCTTAGAACCTCCTTCTAGTTCTCTCGCTAAATATATATACACTAAAAGATAAAAGGGTCCGAGAACACTTAAGAGAGACTCTTTCACCTTTTCCTTCCTTACCTTCCAAACTAAAGTTGCGAAATAATCTTTAAGACAAGGAAGGACTTGAAACATTAAAAATTCAATAACCTGACAAACACCTTTATCTTTTCTGGAACATCACTCTTGACTTCGCCTTAAGAAATAAAAATCTACGCTTTTACCCCTCCTGTGTAATTTCAAGAAGAAAATTAAAAGAAAAGGACCATTATTTAACTGATAAAATAACTAAATTACACTTTTTTCCCTATTTTATAATTCTTTTCATTTTTTCATTTTCTTTTTGGCTTAAGAGATACCTTTTTCTCGGTCATTTAACATCACAAGTTCTGTGATTCAATTAAGATATTAAGAGTGACTTTTGAACTTCAATGATTTCATTAAAAATAACTTTAGGGCATCGACCACTAACTTTCCTAATGAATACTGTTGACTCCCTAATAAATGATCAATTATTTGGTTTTTATGAAAAACAAATTTAAATTGTAAAAAACAACAGTTCAATGCTTGTAATAGTACATTACGCGTCGAGTGTGGAAAGTAGCCTTTTGCATGCGAGTGTGGAGTTTACACCCGAGCGATAGCGAGGGTAGTAAAACCTCACGAGCAATGCAATATGCCGTTTTCGCACGAGTTGCGTACCGTACTTTATCTACGATTTTTAGATTTTAATAATAAATGCAGAAAAAATAATAAACTTCCTCTATGTAAGCTCGTATTTCTTTTTCGATAAAGATGACATCAATTCGTTAGTTGTATTTTGTGCCGAATTAATTATTTCGGAAGGCGTATTATTCTCCTCATATTCTTCATAATCACTTAAATCACTCATTGATTTTCACAAAAAAACTCGATACAAACAGTTACTTTTATTAAATAAACATCAAATTAGTTATGTTAAATGTAAACAAACTATCTTATCGTGTGTAAAGTTCTGATAATTCACTAGAGTGAGGAATTCTTCTTCTTTACGTCACTAGAGTGGAAAAAAAGAGGAATTGTTCAAAACTATGAGACACACATGCGCAGTTAATACAGGTGTGTAAAGAATCACTTTCTACGAATCTAAACAGAGATACAATGTTTATATTACGTATCAATCGTAGATAAAAGAATGTTATACTCACACGTTGTTGTTCTATGACTAGGGATTAAAAATTAACACTCTTAATACGCATATAACGGCCTGATAATGCCTAGAGTGAAAATTTGCAAATACATATTACATTGTTTTTTAAAAAAATAGAAAAGATTTTTTAAGAATCATCTCTAGATCCCAATAAGAAAAAGAATATGCAATTAGAAAATTAAGGGATTAACTGAAGAATAATTGATAGCTTATCTCTTAGGTACACCTCATTATAATAAATACACAAGTTTTTAAGTGGTGGATAAAAAATCTTTATAAATATATATTGAGGAAACTGGTAAAGTAATATGTGTTTTGCAGTAAATGATGCAGATGTAGAGAATAATCACAATATATGATAAATCAATAGTGTCCTTGAAGTGGGACAATAGGTATAACAACAGTGTCTAGTATAAACCAGAATATCTGGACCTCAAATGAAATACATACATGCAAAAGCCCCAAACAACGTATATCTCGTTACATTGTACAACTTAATTATGAAGCAGTAAGCTTTTCAGCAAAAAACAATTTATTATATTATTTTTATTTATACCTACAGTAGTGTGCAAATTATGGTGAAGTATAAATATTCTAAAATCCGCGAATAATCCGGGGTTAAAAAAGTTTATATAAGCGTTAAAGTAGAGCTTACTAAGATTGAAAGATAATTCACTAAACTTTAAAGATGTAAATAATGTGTTCTTTTGGAAAAAGCGTAATCAAGGAGTTTGTGCATTCGTATTTAGCCTGAAACCTGTCCAAACATCGATATATCTGGTTTTCAATTCTCTAACCATTAAATTGAGTAACCTTGTACGGTGGCCAATTCTCTGTCCTGAAATACTGTTTTGTCGATCGGAACATATTGTAAACAGCATAAATAATAATCATTATTATTCTTCAAGAGTTCCTTATCGATTGCATTTTTTAAGACACCATCTAATATTGAAAAGTTAGTAATAAGAAAAGGTATTAGAGAAACAATCAACTTATAAAATAATTTTTTTTATCAAGTAGCTTTGAAAATCAAATAAGACTTCATGAAGGCCATCATCGTTGCCGATTCATATACGATCTCAATTCATATTGTTTACATAGTAGTTTAGTTTTACCCTTTTCTCATTATTTGATTCAAAATGAAATTACTTCATAGGTCTACTGGGTAGTATTAATAAAATTTTAAACTTTTAGGTTTCCATAATTTTACTAATGTTGCAACATTTCAACCCCCTTAGGGTCATTTTCAAGCTAAAAATAAATAAATGATATATAATTAATTACAAAATTCTTCCATTATATACAATACTAGCTGGATACCCGTGCTTCGCTACGGAGTGTTTTTATATTTGATAAGTTTATAAAGCAGGAAAGCATACAAATTATTTTACTATGCGAGAATATCTAAATCTAGATTCTATCCCTCCTACTTATATCCCCCTCCTCTTTGATAAGATAATTTGCAAATATCCTAAATTTTCCCCCTCCTAAATAAAAATATGACAAAACTGTACATAACAACAATTACTGTACTCTTAAAGAGCATTTCAACGATATGCATCATGAAGATGAAGGGTATTCATTACTTGTACCCCGTACCCCTGTGTACCAAAATTTTAATTTCGTAATCTCATGTAGGCAGTGACCTTAACCTTATTTAAAGAAAAAGTGTGTAAATATTCATCAAATTAGGATAAAAGACATACTCATACGGATACTCTTCTTTTTACCCCCCTCCTAAGTGGAAATATGATAAAACTGTACATAACAATAATTACTGTCCTCTAAAAGAGCTTTTCAACGATATGCATCATGAAGGGTATTCATTACTTTGACATTTGTACCCCGTACCCCTGTGTACCAAAATTAAAATTTTGAATATTCATGTAGACAGTGATTTTCCCCTTGCTTTGAAGGTCAAGTGTGCAAATTTTCATGGAGATCGGACTAAAACTATAGATTTGTATAAAGAACATGCATAATACGATGACTTTTATATATGTATGGCCGCCATCTTGAATCAAAATGCCCGATTGGTTAACCATTAATGTAAAGTTACTAATTTCATAAAAGGAAGCTAAGTTCTAAATTTCAAGTGTCTAGTGCAATTAGTTCCGGAGATATAGTCTTGCCGAATTTCGCATATATCTGGCCGCCATATTGAATCAAGATGGCGGATTTTAAAAACATTTCTTAGCGAGCACCTAGGAGGTAAGGGGAACACACCTACAAAATTTCATAGTCATAGGTCCAGTGGTTCCAGAGATATCGTGATGTGTCAGTGAGTCAGTCAGTGAGTGGTATATGGATTTTATATATATAGATTATACAGAACCTTAGGAAGCATACTATTTTTTTTAGTTTGAATTAATTAAATATTGTAATGATAGGCAAACTAGAAAAATAGATGTAAATAGTATGCTTCCTAAGGTTCTGTGTAATATTGTATATAATGGAAGAATTTTGTAATTAATTATATATAATTTATTTATTTTTAGCTTGAAAATGACCCTAAGGGGCTTGAAATATTGCAACATTAGTAAAATTATAGAAACCTAAAAGTTTAAAATTTTATTAATATGTACTACCCAGTAGACCTATGAAGTAATTACATATTGTTTACATTATTGCATATGTATAAAATCCTATTAGACATTATTTTGCTTTTGTGCGTTTTCCTTTTTAGTTACAAGGAATAAGTGGAAAACCTACCTTACGCCAGACTCCCAAATTTCTTGGCGAGAGAAGCGCTGTCAAAAAATGTATTCTGGTGCAAAAACTGGACGGAATTAGCTGATACGGATCAAGATTAAGCACCAATAATATAGCTAGTCCTAGTCTATATAAAGAAATGAGAGACCTTATAGAGCATATTACTTTAAAACCCCATTTAGACGCTATGAAAAAAGCGAGTGAATCAACGTTCCATATTCACTACAAAACTCTATTACATGGAAAAGATATAAATATTATCAATTCAATAAGCGATAGACGGAAAGGTTAGCAGAATCTTACGGGCTAGAGGCGACATGTTGATGCTGAACTACAGACATGGCAGAGAAGAAAGGAACTGGATGTGTGCTTTGTGTAACCTAAAGCAACGAGAAGACACTTTTCACATTGTAGAGTGTGCCCAGCTCTGAGTAAATTTAGATCTCGGCTCCTGGGTAAGAGTAAGATAGACAGCAACGAGTTTATAGAATGGATGAATGGGAAAAATCTAAACAAACTAGCAAGTTTCATCAGAACAGCTTGGATCTACAGGAAGCAACTAATAGAAGAGTTCAATTTCAATTAAGGATAGAGGCTAAATTAAGTAATAGATGGGAAATAGCAAAATTAAGCCAAAAGATATGCTGTTCGCATTATTTAAAAAATTATTTAAAAAAATACACTGCCAATTAGTGTGGCACATAGCTTCCTCGCATGCTATCTTGTACTTTATTGTTATATTAGCATTAACGATTTATTACTTTATTGTTTATTGTGTAAGAATAATTAACAGTTTTTAGCGATCTTTAACACTTAGGTCTGGTACTTGACTTAACTTATATAATTCTCATTGATTAAGGGGGGGAATGAGTTGTCAAAATATTAGTAGGCTTAAGCTATTTTATTTTTTAATTATCAAATATTATAAACTATCAAGCCCCTATGAATTATTTGGGTGAAAAAGTTAAATAAAGGTTAAATATAACATAATGTATCTATGTGTAATGGTCTAGACAAGAAGAGATAAAATGTATTATTAAGTTATCCATTTAAACAATAACCTACTCAACAGGGGCGTAGCTATCGGGCCGCAGCGCCCGCGGCTGCGGGCGGGCGCAGGCTTGAGGGGGCGCAAAAGAGAGAAATTGAAAAATAAATAAATAAAGTAGTAATAATAAAATAAATAGACGGCCATTTGTAAATCAAAAGAGTTAAGTGATTAATAAAAGAATGATTTGACGGACACATTAAAAAAAAAAAAAAAGTTTTAGATCAATAATAAACTTTTATCTACGATTAATACGTAATATAAACATTACATCTCTGTTTAGATTCGTAGAAAGTGATTCTTTAAACACCTGTATTAATTGCGCATGCGTGTCTCATTGTTTTGAACAATTCCTCTTTTTTTCCACTCTAGTGTGACGTAAAGAAGAAGAATTCCTCTTTTTTCCACTCTAGTGAATTATCAGAACTTTACACACGATAAGATAGTTTGTTTACATTTAACATAACTAATTTGATGTTTATTTAATAAAAGTAACTGTTTGTATCGAGTTTTTTTGTGAAAATCAATGAGTGATTTAAGTGATTATGAAGAATATGAGGAGAATAATACGCCTTCCGAAATAATCAATTCGGCACAAAATACAACTAACGAATTGATGTCATCTTTATCAAAAGATAAATACTGAAATACGAGCTTACATACAGGAAGTTTATTATTTTTTTCTGCATTTATTATTAAAATCTAACAATCGTAGATAAAGTACGGTACGCAACTCGTGCGAAAACGGCATTTTGCATTGCTCGTGTGGTTTTTACTACCCTCGCTATCGCTCGGGTGTAAACTCCACACTCGCATGCAAAATGCTACTTTCCACACTAGACGCGTAATGTACTATTACATTGAACACGCTCAAAATTTTACAGAGATTAGGCTAAAATAGTTATTGTGACAATTCAACTATGTCTCAATTTTTCTGAAGTATGTTCAGCCTTTATTTTATTCCTTACTTTACTCGTTAGGTACTGCAGCATCAGCTGAATGATCCTTTTAAAAGCTTCAATTATTAAAAACTTGGCTTCAGAGCTCAATGACGCAAGAACGTTTGACTGAACTTTTTTAATTCAAAGTATCGAAGTTGAAACCGTGGACATTGGATTTTAACTATCTATATGTTATTGATAATTTTGCACATATTAAAGGTTGTAAAAAATAACTTTTCTTAAATTTTAAAGACCGTTTTTTAATAAAAATTTTTAAGGAAATTTTTAATTTTTTACTTATCATATATAAAGAGAAAGTATTGTGAGTATTGTGAACGGGAAAATTAAATTTTGAAATTTTGATGGAATTACACGTTTTGAGTTCCCCTGAGTCCAAAAATGTGATTTTTAAAAAATGTCTGTGCAGACGCCTGGAGCCTAAACTACGAGAAATTTTGTCTGAGTTGTCTCGGACAGATTTTTTATGCAAATTTTATCTATATTTAATTTTTTTGAAGTTTGTTATCCATAATCTATACCGATTTTTTAGTTATTAAATATAATCTTAAACTTACCTATGCTTTATTTTAATGTGTTCTATTTTGACCTATTTATCTTGATTCCATTACTCGTTACTTTAATAAAAATTAGTTTCCCAATATCTTTGTTGAAGCATATTGAATATATTGCTTCTGAGTTTACCGAAGGTAACGGAAGCTATCTGATCGTTCTGTTCGTCAAAAGTAGGCTGGAGATAGCCCCAGACAGGGGTGCCCAGAAGTAGGTTTCATAGCGCAAGTTGCGCACTGAGAATTTTTGGGGGGGATTTTTTTTTTTTTAACGGCATGATGTTTACTTTTTTTTGCTGTCGTTACTTTATGGATGTTGATATCTAACTTACTTAGCTAACTGACTGACAAATGTTTGCCCACTTCCAGAAGAGCTAGAGACTT
>KZ651683.1:257966-271413 GCA_001010745.2 Gerris buenoi | reverse complement strand
TATATATATATATATATATATATATATATAGATATATATATATTCTATTTTTTTTATTTTTTTTTCGGTAAGCTATTTAGGAAACGCATTAGGATAGCTTCTCTTCACTTTTTACTGGTCACGCATTAATATTATTTCTTTTATTAATTTTTATTTCATTAACTAAAAAAATTAAAATTAAAAATTCATACCATGTTTCTTTGAGTAATTAATTCAAATCATATTCAGATTAGAAACCTTGTCTGTGACTATGTATGCAAAAGAAATGAGAGAAAGATTGAAATAAAAATAAATCATATATACATTTATATATGATGGTATTGTTCTATTTTACTGACCTGATAAGGAAGAAATAAGAAATGCAAATAGTTAGTTGGGTTTGTTTAAGATACTAGAATTCTCCTTAATCAGAGGTCTCCATAGCAGTTTCATATCTAGGACCCGTTAGAATGTGTTCTTTTTTTAACAACGGCTAGTTTTTCCCTCTATTTGTTAGGCCAGGGTGACTGGACCAAACAATGGAGAAAAGCCACCACCACTGTGTTACAGAAGAAACAAGCTCTAGTCCCGGGCCCCAGTCACTGAAGCAAACCCCCTGAGGAGCTGTTGCGGCTGCTTCCAATTATTTTCCTGTTACGATGATTGCCTAACATCCGTTATCAAGAGAATCTATTCCTCCCCTACTCTTCCCTCCTTAGCTTCTTATATACTCCAGATATTTGAATCAAAGTTAGTTTCTATGTATAGAACAAAAAAACATGTATCAATAATGACTTTAAGCACAAGGCAAAGATGGTCAGCTTAAACAGATTTACATAAAGGAATAGTCAAGCACACAATTCGTGCTAATCAAAACAACGTTCTTAAATTTACTTTTTTATTTTCTTATTTACGCAGTGTGAATAGAGAGAAAGCATTCAGAATGTAGGGAAATTCGATTTTAAAACTTTGATGGATTTACACGTTTTGTGGTACCTTAAGTCCAAAGATGTAGTTTAAAAAATGTCTTGTCTGAAGTCTGTATTAACTGTCATCTGGAGTCTGTAGAAATGGGTGAAAACTTTAACTTCTGGGCCGATGCAATTTGGCCTTTTTGGACTTTTTTATGCAATTTAGACTTCAATGCAATTTGGCATTCAAGTTAAAAAAATCATACCCCGAGGCGAAATGAATTTTAGCCCCAAATTTGGGGACGCTACACCCCCAAAATCTCTGGAACGTGTGCAAACTTAACGGTTCCAAAGATTATTAAAACTATTATAAAAAATCGGGTACGTGGTATCTCGGAACTTTTCCTCACTTCAAAGGCCACTAAAGTGGCCTCCTGCTGCTTCGCAGCAGGAGCTGCTCCCTCCGTTGGACGTGGTCAGTACTTGGATGGGTGACCGTTCTAAACTAACTGATTTATTATCATTCTTTAAGAAATCCTTATTTTTAATACCTATATTTTATTTTATTATTTGAAGTTTGACGGTATTTTGACAGATGTAAAAATATTTTGCGATAATTTTGACGTCATCAAAATTATCGCTCTAATAAATAATTATATTCACTTATAACTTTTAAACTAAATAATAGAATTTCATCGGGGTTTTTTATATTTGTTCCTTAATTTTTTCCGGTTCCAACGATATGCTATAAGTCAAAAACCTATCTGTAATTTCAGTATTATTAACCGTCAAAGTTTAAAAATTCAAAAATTTATAACTTCAAAATGGCGGCCAATATCAAAATAAAATTTGGCGGGCTTGTTTGTCATACAGAGAGGTACATTTATGCCAAATTTTAACTCGACCTTTTTTTCAATTTTTTACTATTTTTTTAAATTTTTGCTGACTAAGCAAACTGGGTTCAAGATGGCGGAAAAAGTTGATTTTCCGGGCGGCACAACTACAGGTTACGACTGATTTTTCTGCCAAGTTTCAACTCTCTAGGTTAAATACCTTGGGCGCTACCATGATAACACACATACACACATACATACGTCATGCTGAAAACCACTCAGGAGGTCTTAAAAACACCTAAAACGGATAATTCCGTTGAAATCTCGAAAAAAAATGTTTGGTGAAAACAAAACATACTTTTCCTACTACTAGTAGTGAGGAAAGTTAAAAAATACATTTCTAAAATTTAGCCCATTTAAATTCGAATCTAACGACCAAGTATGGGAAAAATAACTGGCAAAGAAACTGGAACAAATAATTATACTGGTATAAATAGGAAAGTTTATTATTCTTTTGTAAGAATACCTTTATATTATTATTTAAGGTCTTTTTGGTTCATTCAAGTAACACAAAAAAAAATATTATTATGACTTAATGCTTCACTAACATCAATTTTGCATTAGGAAAAGCAAACATAAATTGATTTTTTCAATCAAAACAATTTTGTAAAATTGAGACTGTTCTCCATGATTTTATTATTATTATTTAAATAGATACTTCATTGAATAAGTTAATTTGACTCCTTTTTTTTTTACTCGCTTATTCAATTTGATTAATTTTTTGTCCGAAAAAAATCTTGTAATCTAAATCCAACCCACTTTCAGTTCCTTTTCTCATTTTTGGGGTTTCGTTGGTAAACCATAAAAAGTGCCAGTCTGCCTGTCACTCTCTACGGTTCCAATAGTTTTTTAATCAAAAGAGAAAAAAAAACATGAAACTTCGCAGCATGAAAATCGTTTTGACGCACAAGAAAAATATAGTGAACTCAAAATTATCTGCTGTTCAAATTCAAAATGACAGAGAAATTCATGTCACCAAAACATTTTGAGAGGGGTCATCAAAAGAAAAGTATTAAAGGGTAGATTAAGAAAATATACGATTTGTGGATAGTGTGAATTTAGTAGTGAATTTTTAATACTATTTGTCAAAAAACTACAAAATTTTACGTGGCCCGAAAAATTCCGGTTTTTTTTTTTTTTTTTCTTCTTTTCTTCTTCTTCTATCAGTTATTACCGATAAAAAACATTGTGACCCTCTGAGGGATCGAACCAGATCAATTGGTTTCTGATAGCGAGGTAAGGATAGAAAAGATAGCAAGATTTAATATGACGAAGACTAATAGTTTGCTAGACTAATTACTGTAGTACATAGATTAGTCGTTTCCTATAACGAATTTTATAGATGAAATGCTTTTAAAACCCAATTATTGTTTAATTTTTTTGATTGATTGATAATTAAAGGCTAATTTTTTTTTAATTTAAAAACATTACATCAATAAAATTCGTGATAGGATGCGAGGAAGCTTTATACAACACAGATTGGTAGTCTTTTTTTTGTAGTTGAAAATAATCTGAGGCTACTTTTCGACAAACGATCCAAATATCAATAAAATCGGTCGAGTGCTACCCCTAAAGACAACCCTTTCGAATATCGGTCGAGTGGTTTTTAAGTTATGTTGGTAAGGAACCTCGTTCCTACCGGGTGTCCCGCGACACCACACGTATTTTTTTTAATAAAGGTTTTCTCACAAATTAACTATAGACAATCTGTGACAATGTTTTTTCTCGTCTCCTTTTTATAAATACATTTCTCGTCTAAATATTAAAAACATCATGACAAACCATTTTACTTTTTCCAAGCTTAAAAGAGGACTGTTTTACGGCTTTGTGAATTCCGTAAACCACCTCTACACTATATATCTTTATGCCTTTTGAAGTATGAATGGAATTAACCATGGGTGGCCGATCTGGGTTCAAAGGAGGTTTTGTTCCCGTCCCAAGTGCTCAAGTCTTGCTAGTTACCCTTCCTGGTAGTTAAATGCCACTGTACCGAGGATGTTGAGCAGACTATCCTTACCCTTTCCCTCCAAAGGTTTTAGTGTGTAGGATAAGGGATGAATGATTCATTGAACGGACTATGGAATGGGACTAGAGAATAAATGGGGGAGGCAGATTGACGGGTGACTGATCATTGATCAGGTGATGTCAATCCCCTTCTCCAAAAAAATAAATAAATAAACAATATATAATACGAAACAAACTAATATTATTTTGAAAAAAAAAATGGAAAAACACCTAAATTTTCCAAATTTTCACGTGTATATTGTATAATATTAAAAAAACATAAAAATGCAAAAAAAATATAATTAATATATTTACTTAGTGTTAGCTAAATTTCGCGCAGAGTTCNATATATATATATATAGACTAATATTCTAATATTTTTTCAATTGCTTTATTTTATTAAAAGAAAGTGCTACAATCTGCCTTTTAATAAGCCCGAAAGTAGAAGAATTCCTTTAGTACTTACTTACACTGGTATCAGCAGTAAGCGTATTTGATGGAAATGAAAACCAAAACCTTGAAAATAAGGCTTCAGCATAAGTGCCACCCACACTTGAATTTATTTGATACGGGCACAAACTAGAGACCCGTGATTTTATGTTTTTACAAACCTTGGTATAAAGATAAGGAGGTGCTGAATTAGTTTGAAATTTAATTTGGTCTAGTGCGTCACTCGGATGGCTGCACTATTTCTTGTCTAAGATTTTAAGTACATATTAAATTAATTTTATTTAATAATAAACATGCACACTTGCATTCTTGTTTAATTGAAAGATTATGTAAATTTATGAAAATATTTAAATCATTACATCATAATATAGAGTATTAATGCAGCAGACATTATTATTTTATATAGGAATATATATACAGTCATTCTTAAGGCTCCTGTCTAAATACTGAATATTTACGTATTTCTGTAGTACAATCTATATGTAGAAGAAAGAATTAGTATTCTTTGCTTTATTAATTATCTTTTAGTCCTTGAAGAAGGCACCACTTTTATTCATTTTAGGATTTTTACGGTTTGTTCAAGGTAGTTTGTAAATGTTGATACAGGGTTTATATTCTGCGCAGTCAAAAGTATAAATCCCCACTCACTAGTTTCTAGGTATTGCTGCACCGGCTTGCATCTCGGACTGCAACGCTCCCCCACTTATGCAAGTGAAAGTCTAGTTGCAGTATTAGGAATCATACCCCTATACCGTGTCTTACGTAAAACGACCTGAAATACCCGACACTCCTGACAAAAGACGCATTCTTTTACTTCTTACTTTGAAGCCAAGGAGGTATTTCACCATCCTGAAACCGGTTCGACGCCGTTAACCCAGAGCCCTTCAAGCCCGCCTCTTAATATTTATCCAGAAATAATTGGTTCGGATTGTGTACAAGGCCTATCTCGGAGTCACTCAAGAAAGAAATTTTAAAATTTCACAATTTTTCCAACAGTCAGAGTGTTGGAAATACGAGAACACCAAGTCGAGAGTTGTATTATCTCTTCCGGGTATTGTTACATGTATAGGGATCGTGTTATTAAACGCTCGAAAAATTACAATTCTTACAGTAATGTTTCTAGGGACAAATGCGAATTATTGTGTAGATTAAGTTTGATATTACAAGATTTTTCTTGAAGTCCGTTGTGTAGTTTGTGCCGATATAGCTTGTTGACCTTTACATCGACTTTATCTCATCGACCACACATCGTGATTACGACCTACGAATGTACGTAATGATTCTTTATTTATCGGCTTGGGGAGTGGTTCGATCAATAGATAAAATATACCACCTTCACTTCATCCGATTTTTATTTATTGCTTTCATTCCATTTCAGGCACCAATTCAATCTTATAGAAATAAATCATATTACACAGTTCCTTTCAAAATTGTATTATATTTATGAAGTTAATTGTTTTTAACAATAAGGAACAGTGGTAAAACAAAATAAAAATAAAGCCTAAGGTTAAAAATATAACATAGATCAATCTGCCTAAGCGTACTTATTTCAATTTAATCTTTAAACTTCTTCGTGCCGAAAAGCCGATTCATCATAATTTTCCACCCAGTCCTAGATTTTGATTTGACCATTCTAGGATTGTCTGTTATTGTGGTGGCAGATGTCGAATTAAGGTCTTTTTGGCTTAAAGACGAGTCTTGGTCATTATGGTTGGTTGTAATATTGTTCAGTTTGTCGGATATGTATCGGAGGCGTTCTTTTAGCACGGTAACTTGTGATTTCAACGAGACTATCTGCCAAACGAGTCGGGGTAAATCTGGCTGCACAGATAGACGCACAAGGGACCTGTCCGACATCTTATGAAAGATGGACTCTTTCAATTCTTTGTTATTTGTTTCGGCTTCCAGAAGTCTGCTCCTTAACACTGTGAGACTTGTAGTCTTTGAAAGTTCGTCATGTACGGATTTAACCGCCTCCAAAGCGGACCTCACAGCGGCCTTTCTATCTTTCCTGCATTTCATCAGTTCCTCTTCTGCTTCTTTTCTTTGTCGCCTTTCGTGAATCGACCACATTATGTTTCTCATTTCTTTCGAACTGGACTTAAGCCTGACGAAAAACTTATGTTCTTCCACGTTTAACGACCCTTCATTGCCAGGCATATTTAATACGGCGACGCTTGCACTTCGTTTTAGACCTGTTATGTCGATCGGCGTATGTCGAACCACACATTGAGTTGCTTCTTTCAAAAATCTATGCGTTTCCAGATCTGAAAAATCGTCAATAAGTGTGGATAAAGCTCTCCTGCGACTGTCTTCGTTTTGTACATTTTTCCAGGGTTTCTCTTCAAAACCCCTCCTGGATGAACAATCGCTATCGGTTTCGTTACTTTCCATAATTCTAATTGTTAAGGTTTCAAGAGGTCGTCATAATTAAGTTAACTGGCAAAGCTCTAAGGTTAAATACGACTCACCTAATCCGAAGATCAGCCTTCTTAAATCTCTTCGATTAAATCTGTCACATTTAGACACCTGCATATTTAACTGTCAAAAAATAATTTTCAGGCAAATACGATTATTTAACACATCGATGTTAAATTTATAGTATATTTTTTAATATTAAACGACATCTAGTCTAATAATGAGTGCGAGATCAATCCAAGCAATAGACAATATATTATAGTGTATAATATATCGTTATTATATATTATAGTATAGTTATAGTATATTAGACATTGGAATAGAGTGGCCACACATTTGTGAGTTATAGAGATTTTAACTCAGTAGTGTTTTGTCAGACGTTCAAATAGATCTATAGTGCCAGTGGTCGTGGGAAAGTTTGCCTTGCTTATTATTTAAGAATTAAATTGCTATTTGGTACCCGCCCTCATATAATTGTAGCCCCCAAAAATGTGCACAATATATCTTTTAGTTTAATTTATTTTCATTTCGTTCAGTTAATCTTCAAAAAAATTAATTTTTGATAAAATTTAACTTCAACTGTCAAAGTGCAAATATAAATTAATAAGGTAATTTTAAAAATATTTTTTATGTTTCCTACTGTCATGTAGGCCTAGCAAATGAAATGCCTAAATAGTTTATTTCCCAAGCCTTCTAGCAATAAAATCAGGACTATATTAAACATCATTCATTTCGTTACTAAGAATATAATTTCTCCAAATCGTACTGAGGAGTCTATCTATATATTTAAAAAATAGCTAATAGAAACTATAATTAATATGTATAGTAATCGATAAAAAACTAATTAATAAAAATACAATCAGAAATTATATCGGCCAACAATTGCGGACGCCATAAGAGCTCAAAGTCAATTTTTTTTTTTTTTTTTTACAAAAAATCAAATTTAGCTCTATTTAAGTTAGAACCAATAAAGGTACGACAAAAATTCATAGGATCAAAGTTATAGATCTTTTATAATCAGTTACCATTGGCCCAATCAGCTCTCGTGTTTTAACTCATACTTGAGAGTGACGAAACAGCATCAAATAAGCCAACCCGAAGTATTGCAGAATTAAATACTGATATTCGCAAACTAAAAGAGGCTATCGAATTAGTATTATGAAGGTAAAAAGTCCCACAAACTAGGAAACGGCAAGAAGCCACTGAACAAGACAAGAAAAATGCAAGAAGCCGGTCAAGAGCAATAGCCCGCGGTCACAAAAGAGCGACCACTAACGGCATCACCAAGTCTTTAGGTCTTTAGTTTAGGTTACTAAATGTGCACCTCCTTATAAATAAAAAATTGGTCCGAAACAACTCAGACAAACTTTCT
Organism: Gerris buenoi; assembly: GCA_001010745.2. Lineage (NCBI taxonomy): Eukaryota > Metazoa > Arthropoda > Insecta > Hemiptera > Gerridae > Gerris > Gerris buenoi. The sequence continues at coordinate 263,386 of KZ651683.1, read as the reverse complement.
CATATACGAGTTCATAATTAAGTAGTCCAGTGTTTTTCATTTATTAGTTTTGTGTTTTCGTAGATACATTTAATTATTATTGGACTTGTTGTCAAAATGTATCAAAAAAATAACTTCTTCTCTAGGGGGAATCGAACCCGGCCTTTCTCTTTCCACGTTTTTTTCAAATTTTTAAATGAAAATTGTCGAAACCGTTTTCGAGGAATGTATTTCTCGTTTCTTCTGAGTTTTTCGGGCGTAGCGGCCCCAAACTGGGTGCTATAATTTGCTAAATTTCATCTAAATCGGTCTGTAGTTTAGAATCCTCGCGTCTGCACGGACATTTTTTAAAACCCCTTTTTAGGGTTTCGTTGGAAAAACCAAAAAAAGAAACCCTTATAGTTTCGTTCTTGTGTCTGTCTGACACTCTGTACGGTTCCAATAAGTTTGGAACCAAAAGAGATAAAAACATGAAATTTCCCAGTATAAAAGATCGTTTTGACGCGCACACAGGGAAAATATAGCGAACTCAAAAATATCAGCTGTTCAATTTCAAAATGGTAAATAATTCAATTCGCGAGAAAAAAATACTTTTTTACAATTTTAAGTGGGGTATCAAATGAAAGGTATTGAAGAGCAGATTACAAATAAATATATCACTTAGGCTTAGTGCTTAATTTTTGGTGCCATTTTGAGAAAAAACATTGAAATTTTGCGTGTCCCCCCCTCCCCCCTAAAATTGTACTTCCGCTATTTCTAAAAATATAGAAAAATATGCAAAATGTGTGGTCTGCTGGTCCANAAAAAAAACAGTGAATACAGGAAGATAACCGCAAGAATAGAATTTCAATCTAATGTTATTTAAATGAAAAATATATTATATAGCTGCGATTTTCACATATTTACAGTACTCTTATGTATTGCGGGATTGACCCTGTCACAAAATCATAAACTATGTATCGCTGACGGATTCAGTAAGTTAAAATATTTTTTTCAGTAAGTTAAAATTAATTTCACTGGCCGGGTGTAACAATTATTGATAATTGCCTTTCTTCGGTATTAAGTACCTGCTGTTTTGCTTCCAAGCTTACCGAAGGTAAACGAAAGCTATGATGTGATCGTTCTGAAGAGTAAAAAATTGCAAGACAGAAATCCGATTCAGACATCAAATCAGTCTGTTTTTTATGAAATTTTGACGATTCGTTGAAAGTAACCCAGATTAATTTCAACCGTCTGCACTTTTCAAATTTTGCTTAATTGATACTATAATACATGTAAAAAATTAAAACAATTCAAAAAATAAAATGGAGGAAAAATTATATTAAGTGGATAATTATAAGTTTTAAAAGCATTAAATCATTAAATTTTACGAAATAGGACGCGAGGAAGCTATGTGCCACACTAATTAGCAGTGTTTTTATGGTTACTCCACCAAATTTACGCGTATTCACAGACGATCAATATAATTTGTTGAATTATGGAATTTTTTTCAATATATTTATCACTTACTTGGGCCGCTCCCTGACTTGCGGTATCGGTATGCAGTATTTTCTGCTTTACCGACAACGTACCGATACCCCCAATTGTCGGTATATACTTTCGGTAGAATCTTGCGGTCACGGGCGTGATTATGTCGTCAAAAGAAAATACCATTTATGTTACATTTATTTGCGATTGCGTAGAAAAAGAAAGGAGTACTATGGTGACATCCTTTAATATATCATTTAAAAATTAGTATTATAATTTTAAAATTAATACATATAAACAGTAAGTAAGTTAAAATATTTTTTTCAGTAAGTTAAAATTAATTTCACTGGCCGGGTGTAACAATTATTGATAATTGCCTTTCTTCGGTATTATAGAAATAGATTTTAAATAATTTTTATTTTATTATGTAAACTTTTTATTGAAAATAAAAAGTTTACAAATAAAAAAAAAAAAATAAATAAATAAAAAATAAAAATAAAACTATTATTTATTGAAAATAAAATCTATTGTTTGTTAAAACTTAAATTCTAATTAATTGATCTTAATGTTGTTTCAGGTAATACGATCTTTTACCTTTCTATTGTCACAACAACTATAACTATGTAAGTATTTGTTATTCTATAGTGTATATAGATAATCTGTAAATATATATCTAGATCTTCAGTCATTTGCAACTGCTTCCATGGAGTCATTTGTAAATGCCTCATACTCATAATCATAAGCATCTTCCTTGTGAACATCTCTGTAATGAGTTCAAAATATCGGGATCGCTGTCTCCTCTAGATATCTATATATTTATAAGTATTTATTATAATGAGTTTTAAAGTGTTTATTATTTATACTGCTTTCCTCTATTGCTTTATCTCTACTGTAAATTTATAAGTATTAATCAATCATAGTTAGCATATATAAAGAAAAGAGAAAACATATGTTGTTTAAATATGTAATGATTGATTATGAATCAATCAATTATTCCACGATTTGATTTGTAATATTCACTCATCAGTCAATTTTTGTTGAAATTGTCAATTCCTCGATATTTAAATAAAGCCATTCTGAAATATTTAATACCTCAAAAAATGGCAAAAACCTGACTATGTTTTTTAAATTATTTCGTTTAAACACATTATGGCTTTATATTATCACATATTCGTTGTATATGTAGGCAGTTGTATTGTGATGGCAAGATAAATAGATTTTTAGATTTTGATGTATTTACACGTATTGTTAGCCCTGAATCCAAAAAGGGGTATTTTAAAAAATGCCGTCTTCTTTCGTCAATGCAGACGCGTGAAGCATAAACTACTGAGCCTATTTCGATTAAATTTGGGGTATACATTCAGTAAAATTTTACCATTAGGCTAAATCGAGACTTGAATTTAAGAATAAATAAAATAAGAAAAAAAAGCTTCAAATTTAGGGGTGCTACCTTCCAAAACTCAACTAAAATGTATTGCTGCTAAACGGCGTACTCCAGTTAAATATAACGATTATAAATCGTTTGTTAAGCAAAACTTTTGTCCAAAGTCAAAAAGAAGAATCAAAAATCAAACCACCACCTGCAAACACTTCTTAAATATGTTAAAACTAAATCAATTAAATAAGGTATTATGGAATTTTATTTTAAGTATCAATCAGGTTCTATTTAAAAATTTCCGATGTAACCATGCTTGCAACATGCATTACATGTGAGTGCATACAGCGGATAAAAAGTAATGGATTTTATTTTTGCCAGCTTCGTGCCTATTAAGTCGAGTTTCGACTTGAGAAAAATTGAGACCGGTTTTCGTCGTCGTGACAAAAGGTTTACAATTCTGATCAATGTACTGACGAAACTTTAGTTTAATATAAATAAAAAAAAAACAGTGAATACAGGAAGATAACCGCAAGAATAGAATTTCAATCTAATGTTATTTAAATGAAAAATATATTATATAGCTGCGATTTTCACATATTTACAGTACTCTTATGTATTGCGGGATTGACCCTGTCACAAAATCATAAACTATGTATCGCTGACGGATTCAGTAAGTTAAAATATTTTTTTCAGTAAGTTAAAATTAATTTCACTGGCCGGGTGTAACAATTATTGATAATTGCCTTTCTTCGGTATTAAGTACCTGCTGTTTTGCTTCCAAGCTTACCGAAGGTAAACGAAAGCTATGATGTGATCGTTCTGAAGAGTAAAAAATTGCAAGACAGAAATCCGATTCAGACATCAAATCAGTCTGTTTTTTATGAAATTTTGACGATTCGTTGAAAGTAACCCAGATTAATTTCAACCGTCTGCACTTTTCAAATTTTGCTTAATTGATACTATAATACATGTAAAAAATTAAAACAATTCAAAAAATAAAATGGAGGAAAAATTATATTAAGTGGATAATTATAAGTTTTAAAAGCATTAAATCATTAAATTTTACGAAATAGGACGCGAGGAAGCTATGTGCCACACTAATTAGCAGTGTTTTTATGGTTACTCCACCAAATTTACGCGTATTCACAGACGATCAATATAATTTGTTGAATTATGGAATTTTTTTCAATATATTTATCACTTACTTGGGCCGCTCCCTGACTTGCGGTATCGGTATGCAGTATTTTCTGCTTTACCGACAACGTACCGATACCCCCAATTGTCGGTATATACTTTCGGTAGAATCTTGCGGTCACGGGCGTGATTATGTCGTCAAAAGAAAATACCATTTATGTTACATTTATTTGCGATTGCGTAGAAAAAGAAAGGAGTACTATGGTGACATCCTTTAATATATCATTTAAAAATTAGTATTATAATTTTAAAATTAATACATATAAACAGTAAATACCTGATTTTTTTTTTTTTTTTTAAATTTCCGACCAAGCTTTCTTCTTCCTTTCTAGCATATTCCGGTAATTTAAAATAATTGTAAGTACAATGGATATTTCTCAATTTCTGAGACCAAAATAACATGAATATCTTTCTCCATTGCCATTTTGCGATAACACCTCGACCACGCTCGAAGATAGTTATAGGTATAGGAGTATATAAAGCTAGTATTTTACTGCTTCTCTTTTTACTGCTTGTTCGTACCCACTCTCTGTATACCGATCCCTTACCGCCCCGCTCCCACGCATACCGCCCTAGTCAGGCCGCTCCCTCACTTGTCGGTACGGTATCGGTATGCTCGTTTGCTCGGTACGATTCGGTACAGATTCTTTACCGAGCGCCTGCATCATAAGTCCTCCCTGACTAGAACGGTATGCGTGGGAGCGTGGTGGTAAGGAATCGGTATACCGAAAGTGGGTAAGAACAAGCAGTAAAAACAGAAGCGGTAAAGTACTCAGGGTGGACTCATTAAGATATAGGCGCTCAGTAAAGAATCTGTACCGAATCGGCGTACGAGCTTACCGATACCGTACCGAAAAGTCAGGGAGCGGCCTCAATCAATGGTGTACTTCGTTACTAGCACTCGCCATCCTCTTTCTCTCATAGTTCTTAAATCGTTTTCGACGATGATGAGCCGCTCTCCTCCGCTATTCTCCTGGAATCCTTAAGGAATCGGTTAAGGTCCACAATTTTGACTCGACCAAGCCATTGGTATCGTTGCTTTTAGGTTTCAGTAAGAAGTACGAATACAAAACGAAACCTTATATAACGGCTCTGTTTGATTGTCTGTCTGTCCATCGGCATGTTTAAACTCAGCACACAGGTGAATCTCGGCATTTTTTACAACTGTACTTTTTTGGAGTTTTCCCACTTAATAAATATTTCCAAAATGGCGACCAATATGGCATATGAAATAAACAGGTCAAGTGCCAGCACACACCGAGGGTCCGTAGGCAACACTGTATTGCTTAAGTAGTACCCTATTGATGGTGTTTTTTAAAATTCTAAAAAGCTTACTTTGAACTATCCTATGGGTCTGATATTCTCAAAACACATAAACAAACTTCTGATGAAGTATTTTTTT
>KZ651683.1:188300-248374 GCA_001010745.2 Gerris buenoi | reverse complement strand
TGTGTGTGTGTGTGTGTGTGTGTGTGTATAGAATATCATGTTGCTACTTTATGTCAGAAAGTAATAGTAAAAATCTTGCTTTTATTTTTAAAAAAAAAACATATGCGACAGTAGTAAAAGTCTTTACGCAAGGTCTGAGCCCTGTTTAAACTCAACCTATCCCTTGAAACCAAACTCAAGAAAAAAAAGGCTTAATGTCTCTCCTTCTGTATCCTTGTCCTTGACCAAAGCCATTTACTTTTTTTTATGACCTGGAACTTCCTGTCCCTTTTTAAAATGATTCATCCCTTTTAGTCCTTTCATTTTTTTTTTTTCTTTAAAACTGTACATACGACTTGGAATAATGAATGAAGGAATTGTCTCAAAGAGAAGTAATTCTTCGTAGTCTGGCTCACGCTTCGTCACATTTTTACCCCTCCTATTCATTTAAATTGTTGCCACGAAAGCGTAGAGATGGGCTGTCCTACCAAATAAATTTAAGCAGTATTGCATGATATAAAATATTATTTTTAGTGATGTTAAAGTATACCCAGTATAATTATAGATCGATTAATTTGGATCCTTGAAGGGTAGAAAGAGAAAAATGACTAACAATGCTTTATAATATGTGGCATGTGGCAGCCATTTTTGAGCCTAAAAATATAATTGTTTATTTTAAGAAACGTTGCCACATAGTATGAAGTAGTGTTAGTCTTCTGTCTCTTCCTAACCTTCGGAGATACAAATTACTCGATCTATAAATTATATTTTTGTTAAAGTAATATCCCATAATTTAAAATTTAACACAAAATTTTAATAAGTAACCAATTAATTAGTATAAAAGTTGCAAAGAAATACATGGGCAAAGGCAAAGAATCAAGGTACTAAAGGTACGTTGTCAGAAGAAGATCGGATGAGAGATACTTTCTAAATATTGATATCTAACTAATCACTTACTTTCTGACGATCAAAGTTTTTCTACGAAAAGATCTTTCTATGTAACCTAGAAACACTCAATATTAGTGCGTAATAATATTAAAGGAACATCATCTTTCTCAGTTTTTCAGACTATCTAAATTTCAGTTTGAATTTGTGTTAAGTAAGTTTTATCTTATAAAAGAGGACCTAGAGAAATCTTCTTCGAAACGTAATCCTTACCCCAATCAAAGCAGAGGAGAAGCTTAGTCTAACATTAAGGTGCGTTAGTTTTAGGATCAGTATTTGTTTTTGCAATTAAAAAAATAATGATGAAACAAGATGTAGTTAAGCTCAAAACTTAAAATTATTAAATTTATTTGATCTTTGACACGCTAATCTTTTTTGAGGTTGTCCTTCAAATCATATATACAGGTAGATGCATTCTTATGGCTCCGATAAGTTTTCGTCCCCTTCGAATGAAAATTGAAGTTTTGGCTAAGGCATATTTCATAATGCCACGAGCAATTGTGTGTGCTGTTTAATAGATGCTCCGTGACTTCGATAATGTCTGCTCCGGGACCAGACCTCAGCGATCAATGCTAGTAATAGTCGCTCCAAGGAAAACAGAATAAATTCCAAGCAGTGCTCCGTGATAATCGCAACAGAATCTCCAACATCGTTCCTTAACTTATAGTTCCTTAATTATGTGTAATGAACTTATTATATTGAGCAGGTATATTAATCGACTAGGGGCTGCTTGAGAATTTTTTTAACTGCTTCGCTGACAATCTACATACCATCAATCCTGTTAAGATTCTTGGTCCTTGGTGATAGTTGAGTGCTTTTGCTTTCCATTCATTTATTTATTTGGTTACATGAATAAGTATCTCCATTGTTAGATTTATTAATATCAATATTTCCTATAAAAAGATTTTCTCTAAAGTGGGGAATCGAAACCAAGTTCTCTCCCTTTATGCAATTAGTTGTTTTATTTATTAATTTTTTTTTATTTTTCAATATCTCGGAAACTAGAGTTTTCCAGGTTAAAAGACATGTGGTTTGATTCCCATTGAAATGGACTACTTTTTAGTATCGATCGGATTATATATACATATTATATCTATATATCAGCAATATGATGCCGTGTTTGCATACTGCAATAAGCTACACAATTTGTGTGAGTGATAGACACCAAGGGATATATCACGTAAGTGTGGCACATATAGGAACTGTTCCAACATCACACATTACGTCGTTAATGTGTTGGCTCAGCATTGCACCATGACCTGCAACGTTTCGTGGCATCCGACTCATCAGGGGCCCGACGATACCCACCCAACTCTGGACCTATACCAGATCTAGGTGATCAGATTTTGGACTTATCAGAGACGAGCGTGCTCGCATACCGCCATCCTTGCTTGCCTGACAAAACAGATCAGCAGTATTATACCGTGTTTGCACCCTGCAATAAGATACACAATTTGTGTGAGTGAGAGACACTAAGGGATGTACCACGCAAGTGTGACGCTCGCCCAACGATGCAGGGCATGACGCAATGCCGAGTCAACAAATTAACGACGTAATGTCTGATGTTGGACCAGTTCCTATGTGCCACGCTTGCGTAGATTCTTAAACACATATACAGTATAGACATATTAAAAACTTCTTTTATGGTTTATTTTATTAGGATATTACATTACCTACTTGAATCTGAATACTTAAATGCTTATGAATGTCTTTAATGTATCTTACCTAGTTGAATGACAAATTGACCTCCGGAGGCCACACTGCATTTGTAACCCTAATCGTGTCTCACTTCATCTCCCATTTACAAAAGAGAGGTAATGTCCCTTTGTCTGAAGGGCTGTTGAGACCAAAGGTCGTGACCTCTGTAATGTTTAGAAGAGATTATGGAACATTATATTATCCAACTATTAATCATATTAAATATTATTAAACAATAAATATTTCCATGTACCTAAATAAATACAATACATTTATATTATTAAAACTAAACCTGATAACTAGAATATATATGTATGTAGAATATTTACATTTATTTAATTTATTTTATGTGTACTACTTTTGCAAAGCTGATGTGCTACTCAAGAATTCAACTTCTTTTTAATTTTTTCATGTACGTAGTGAATAATATGAAGAAATTATTGTGATGGCGCTATTTTCATATTTGGATGGATTATACGTTTTAATGTCAACTGAGCCCAAAAAAGTTTTTTTAATGTGTTATATCTGCGGGGAGGATATCGATGAAATTTTACATACATGTTTAAATGAATCATGTATTTTGACGAAAAGCAAAAGTGACATGCTCACTTTTCTGTTTGTTGTTGGTTATCTTGGACCGTTAGGACTGTTACGGGATACTGCGGATGACATGATTGTTTTGGACGAAAGGATAGTCCAGCACATACCTACAGGGAAAATAAGGGAAGGGGAAGAGATCCAAGAGTTACAAGAAATATGTCAATAACCAGTAAGATAGGACTTGAGAATGAGCTATTAGGTAAATTGCAGGATGCCCTTAAGCTTCCGAAGCAAGCCAGTATACAATGCTCTGTCGAAAGGTTGTGATTGTGACTCGTCTAAGAAGACAGCTGAACTAAACTTCTTATTATCAAGGGAGGCTGCAATGAAATCAATGCATAGCCTCTTGGATAATTTGGAAACCAAATTGGCGATCTTGAAGGAAATCTTTGAGGATAGAAATCAGTCTGTGAAGACGTGTTGATAGGATTTGGCTAGTAACGAATATATAGGAGGAGGAAAAAAGATTATTAAGTTTAGAAGGTTAGGGTATCATAACATTGATGGCAAATTTCCCTTGTGTAGGATGTGTGTGGTTCTTAGGATGAAGTTGAAGATGTGGATAAGGAATAGGAAGGTTGCTTCCAACAAAACGGAAGATATTTGCAATTTTATTTTGACGTAGTCGAAGTCAGAGGATTTTCTTGAGAATTTTCTTACTGAGAGGCAACTTCTAGACATTAATGTTATCTCTAATTTTTGAGGATGTGTTCTCCAGAACCTCTGAAAAAAACGTGAACAAAGTCTCGAAAACGATTCAGACGATTATTATTAAAAATCTATTTCATAGCCTATTTAAATACGAATCTATCCTATCCAAATAAGTTGTTTTCCCGGAAACATCTAGTTTCCGAGATATTGATAACAATAAATCTTAATTGGTAAATATCTAAAATGTCTGTTTAATAAACAATTGAATACTTTTAAAATATGTTTAATAGTAAATATATGTAAATTAGACATTAAGGGACTTGAATTCGGTATCGCTCATTATATGAGAAAGTTTTTTATGATTTTATTTTCCAATAAAGAGTGTTATAACTATAATTTTTTGGGAGAAAAATAAGAAATGTAATTTTGACCTGCGAAGAAAGGAGTGATTTTACTACCGTGCCATGGTATCCGTACTTTCTCCTCATGTGGTTCCAGTAGAAAGGGAAAAGCTCGCCTTCATAAATATAACCGATTAACCTTAGTGTTAACCTGGCCTCATTAGTACGAATTAGGAATTATAAAGTAATAAATTGCAGACTAATAGAAAGAGTTAACCGCTGTTAGTGTAAGTTGAAGATTGTTGGAGATATTTTACGTTTTTTATAAAATCTAATATAAATTCGTCATGATAAACCTATTCGTAATTCGAGTGAGGATATTATTCTTCAAAAATTGAGTGCATGCAAAAGAAGCATTACTGCATTTACAAATAAAATTATTTATCTGAATCTCTTGAAATAAATTTATAAGTTTTTCCCGTTATATAAAGCTTTGGTCGATATGACTAATCAAATATTCAGATTATTGGATTTTCAATTAAAATATATTATATATCAACAATGTAATACCGTGATTATGCACACTGCAATAACGTATACAATTAGTGTTAGTGAGAGACACCAGGGATGTGCCACGCAAGCGTGACACATAGGAACTGTTCCAACACCAGACAAACGTCACAAAGATGTTGGCTCGGCAAAACGCCATGTCCAGCATCGTTTCGTCGCTACCGACTCATCAGGGGCCCGACGATGCCCACCCAACTCTGGACCTATACTGTACTAGATCAAGAAGATCACGATGCAGGACATGGCGTTTTGCCGAGCCAACATCTTTGTGACGTTTGTCTGGTGTTGTTACAGTTCCTATGTGTCACGCTTGCATGGCACATCCCTTGGTGTCTCTCACTAACACTAATTGTATATGTATATATATTATATTTTAATCGAAATACGGCTAGTAATTTTTAAACAAAATTCTAATATGAAATTAATATGCTTTTAACAAACATTTACAGAAATACATACTTCTATTTGTAGATAGATGTATTTACTAAATACATCGCTCCCTACCTAATCTGGGAAGTCAGATATCTGGATAGTTAGTATCCGATTATGACGAGTTTAACTGTAAACCAAAATGTCAGTTATATATTGGCTAAATTTATATAAATTATAGTTTTAAAATTAGTTGTTTTTATTTTATGGAACGTCCTCATGATACTTAAAGATATAAAGGTAATAGTTAATTTAATTTTATTTAGTTTTTATTAACGCCCCCTATTATTAACACCCGTACGTAGTTGCAACGGTATGTGGTGTATCATAATTCTAAGTGTCTACTATACTTAAACTGCCTTGGAATTTTCTAATATAGTTAAAAAGGGTTTTAAGCAAAGGGCATAAGGCAGAAGTGGCATGTGACATTTAATAATTTCAATGTCTTTATCCCAATGGTGCTCTAGGTATTAAAATTTCATAAGTTACTTAATAATGTCCTTCATCTTGAACTTAAATGGCGGATTACAAGAAAACCTTTTATGGTGAATGCCTAAAGCAATAAAGGAGTCAACTTTGGCTGTTTAACTATTTATTGATGAAGAGATAAGGGAACTTGGCTTTTAAATGTGTACGTGTAACACACCAAAAAACATACGTTGGCGTTTATGTATATAAATTAATTATGAATGTGAATAGTTTTAATTTGGATAGTTTTTTGAACCAACTAAAGTGGTTGAAACCACTTTAATTTATGTATCATGAAAGAGGTGTTGTTCAATAACCAAACAATGTCTTCACACAAAAAACTTTAATATAAAAAATTTAATTTAGACCTTAAACCATTGCGGTTATTGTCTTCTTTGTGGTTTTAAAAATTCTGATTTTCGAATTTCGATGCTTGGCACTTTGAACTTTAACCATTTCTTTAATGTCAGACCACCTTGTTATAAAGCTCCTGTCTCATGTTGAAAAAAAAACTTTATCTCATTATATAATTATATTATGACTTTATCAGGTATACATATATGATTTTGAACTTAACAAAAACAAAAAGTATCTCCAGTTCACTTTAGCTTCTTCCGTAAATCTTTCTTTCCATTCATAATGATTTCTTGAAACGTTTATTCACATAACTTTTTAATTTTTCGCACACAACTACAAGGATTGTATTGTAGAAAAAAACAAACAATAAATCTATTACTATTTATTACTTCTGAGTAAAAGAGTAGCAGGCGATCCAAGTAGCTGTGAGCAGAACTACTGAAAATATAGGCTGGACTCTTTAACACATTTTATTCTGATATCAAAACCTGGGATACAAGATTCATATTTACTACTCGTGCTTCTATTTATTTTATTTTAATTTTAAATTATTCATACATTAAAGCTTTTTGCCTTTCTCAGAAGGATAAATACTTATTATTCTTGGGAACATGGAAATATCCGGCCTTTTTTTAAATGGAATTTATGACCTGAATCATTATAATAAGTTTCTTGATCAAAATTATTATAAAAGCTTCTGTGAATAATGCAATTAAATATGTTTTTTATAGTGAAAACAAGGTAAGTTAGTTGTTGGACTCGTAAATACTATTGGTTCTTGGTTTTATTGTGTAGGCACAATTTTAATCCACCATTAAATTGACCATTTGTCTAAAATGGTTTGTAAAGTATGTATTTGAATTTATTTTTATTTCTTGCCTAACGACTGTAGACTTATCCTGTTAATAGTAATGGCGGCACACTGATAAATCTAATTCAATACCTCATAATAATATGTGTTTACTTTTCTTGAACCATCTTCCATTATTAGGATTAGTTTAGGGTTTATTTATAATTAAGAAAAATGAAATGAATGTTATATTTTGTAACTCCCCCTTCTTAAATATAGTTTATAATAATAATTTTAGTTTACGGGGGGGGGGGGGTAGGTTGGATCAAGGAGAGGTTATCTGCACTGGTTTATCAGGTCGAGCAGGTTAGGCTGGCCATTGAAGTTCGTTCATTGACTCGGGACCCTTTTTCTCCTCGAGAAGTGAGTGACCTTCGGGTGCGGGAGAGTGAGTGACCTCGAGGTTCGGGAGAACTCGGCTCGGCTCGGTCCTTTCCGTCGGGCCCCCTCGAAGGGGGAAGTCCCCCTCCACCGGTTACGGCGTCTCTGTCGCCAGTCGCGAACAAGCAGATCTTGCGCACGGTAGTTATGTCCGTGCCGTTCCCGTAACCTACTATTTTTTCTGTTTTGGCACAAAGATAAAAACATTTCTGTTTTACCGGTGGAAACAGAGTTAGATCGCACTGAAGAAGTAGCAGAGGACAGTGTCGAGGTTTGTGAAACAGTGTGGTGTTTGTGCTTGTGCCGTCGGTTCGCCTGTAATTTTGTCACTCCGACGTAAATAAGCCGGAAATCTCATCTTCGCAGAGTCGTCGATCCAGGAAACAATATACACTATCGCCACCCGTAAGTCGTTTTATCCTTATGGTAGTGTCGGTTTGAGATTATACCGTAGAGAATGCTGGGAAAGCTCTTGTGCAAATATTTCTCTTATGGGACTTGGAAAGGAGACGGGGGGGTAGGGTGGGAGAGAGCGGCATGCAGGTCAGGCCTGGTGTATTCCGTTATCGGCCCGGACTGCATTCCTTCTGCCTTCCTCCAATATTTCTGGACTCTGGGAAATGTCACACCAATTACATCCCGACCTCACACATATACACACGTCTCTCGGGGTCCCTTTGTACCTCTTACTTTATCCTTTAACCTGTCTCCCCGAATTTTCTCTTCAATCCGTACAGTCAGGAATGGGGTCATTCGGTAGACGAGTGACTAAGCCGTTTGCTGTTAACTGATTTGGCTGCTGCCCGAGGAATGTCCTTGTGGGTTCTCCGGTCGGCCCTAACTCGAGACAAACGATCGTTCATTAGTTGGTCTCTGTTGACTGAGAGACCTATTGAATCCGATGAATGAAACCGACCCAGACATGTTTGTTTATTTATTTTCTTCCACACTTCAGATAAATAATTTACATTCGTCTCATTCTTCACATCCTGTCTCTCTTCTCGTTTAATACAGACTGCTCGTAGAAATGTACTCATAACCGACCTTGTTATCCATCTAAAATACTCTACATTCTAATCATAATTGGTTAGGAAAGTCTCATTCACATAATTTAATAAACTTTTATAATCCCTTCCTTCTTCACCACTGTGTGTTAGAGAGGACTTTCCAGATCAACTTATATAGATTCCATAAGTAAAGTTTTCTATATTCAATTAACCAGAATTTAGATAAATTGAAAAATTAGATTCGTCAAAGTAAACATTAGTTTGATAAGATCTAAATATCCTTAGTTATTCACTAAACTAAATACCTAAATATTAAAGAAATAGACTCAAACATTCCTGTTTTTGTACTAAACCTATGTGTCGTTATAATTATGTAATATGTGACATTTTAGGAGCCTTCCTATTGATTAAATATACATTTTTACAATTTTTATAATTGAAAGCAAAGTTCAAAACATATTAGTATTTTATTTTGTTTATTTAGATCTTATAAAAAAAATATAGGTATGAATATAATGTCTTGAACTGAACTGTGATTTATTTATTAACTAATCCATCTTTGCACTAAGGTGTGCAAACATCTGTTTATTTACGTTTAAATTTACAATTAATTTTTAAACATCTTTTGTTTATGATCAAGATTTTATTTACGTAGCACAATGGTTTAAAATTTAAATGTCGATCACTTTATTAACCTGGTTACAGAAGGCAGCGAGACATTTAGAAATAATAGAATTCTGGAATGGTATTTTCATGCATTCTAGGATATGTGCCCCGTGAAAAATTCACTTAGAAGTATTGATTTGTGAGCTTTTGAATCGAATCTTCTCCAGATATAGAGTAAAAATGATTTTCTTGTTTTTGCCTCTGGGTATGATTTTTCCAAATTTATATTTCCTACCAAATTTTAATGATGTATGTTGACAGGCGACAGATTTTTTTGGCGAACATTTTTTAAATGCTTTTCTTTGAGCTTAGAAAAAAAATTAAACTCTTACATCCTTAAAAAATATAATTTTTACGTCATTGCAATATTTTCTCGGGTATAAAAAAGTATCAAATGGGGTTCCCTAAACTCTAGAAATATTGTTTCTCCTCTATAATTTGTTGTAGTTAAAAACTCATTAAAAACGGTACTATTCTCTATGGCACTAAGAAGGTAACACATTTTTTTAAACAAAGAATGTATGAAATCTTTGTTGGTAAATGTTGGAAGCAAGTTAAATAAATAGGGACATCCATAACTTTCATACATTTTACATGACATAATATTGGATATACACCTTGGTTTTGACTAAAAATGGTCAAATATGTTTTAAGGCAAAGTAAGTAAATTTTATTAAGATTAAATACATTGACAATTTTACCCTGTAATATAATTTTATTTGTTTATTTGTTTAAAAAAGTAGAATACTAGCTGTTTTTTCACAAAAGGAAACTAAATTAATATTATTGAGAATTAAGGATAAGTTATCTTTCTGACGTCAATACATTTTAGTTTTATTGACCTTACTAATAATGGTCCAATTTACTGCCATCATTTTAATAGTTTTGACTATATCACTGTATATTAATCATCTTTATCAAGATATATATTTTTTTTAAACTACACTAAAAATTCTCAGTATATTTATTACGTGTTCTGCTTTTGATTTTTCTAGATCTTTCCATGACATTTGTAGTTGATATTAAACCACGCACCTGATACATCTAATTTCCTCAAATTTTTATTAGGGTTTAAAAAGGAAAATCATACTATGGAATGATAATTATAAATAGATTTGAAAAAATATCAAAGAGATTTTTAGAGAATATTATTAATAAAAGAAAATTTTTAAATATTCAGTTCCTTAGGGTTAGTGATTTTTTCACAATTTATATAACCGTATTTTTGTAATAAGTTACTTTTGGTTTTACTTACTATTGATTACTTATGTTTTTAATTTGTGTTCAAATGTGTGAAATGAGTTGATATTTGCCCCTGTTTAAAGTTGGGGCATGTAAGTTGCTCTCTAAACTTTTAATGCGTAATGCGTATATAATATTTACTCACCATGGTGAAATTATGTTTCTTTACTGTGAATTTCTAGTTTCCTGTCCCTGACTAGCAACATTTAGCTTTTTTTTATCTCCTTTAGTTTAATATTAATATTTCCTGATATTCTGACGAAGTTATCGCTCCTTTATTGTTATAAAAGCTTATTTCAACTTTTTCACAGTTTTCTGGTAAAATGATTCAATAAAAAGTTATTTTTATTCTTTTGAAACTAGGTTTTTATGTAATGCAAGCATGACCTCTTTTTTCCATAGAAATCGGATGTTTTCATTTGAATTTTATACGGTATCTTGTAGAGGTATCTACATCAAACTATTTTTAAATGGGGAGAGATCAAAAACGCGCCTTTTTATTTAAATAAGTTAAAAAAGCTACTCACAATTCTGAGTAAAATCCAACCACATAGAAATCATTAATACTGAAAGAAAAAATTCAGGCTAAGCTTAAAGGTTCTAGTCACGGTCCGGTCTCGGTCTAACCTATTCACACTGTCCGGTGAGGCCCTAGTCAAAGTTAGAATCTCCATTGGTCAACATGGAAATGAAAATGAAACCCTGTACTGCAGGGGTACTCACTACGCGGCCCTCAGTACAATATTGTGTGGCCCTCGACCGAACGTAAAACTCGCGATATTTTCCCCATTATCTTACGTTGCTAAAAAATAAATTAAGTGCCTAAGAAATCACAATAAATAAATTGTTCAAAACTAATCCTGATCATATTTGATTGAACCTACTCAAGTGAATCAACTTTTAGTTGAATTAATTTCATTAAGAACAAAAATAGGTCCCGCCTAACACATGAAATCCTTCAGCACCTGCTAAGAATATAGCAGTGTCCAAAGAACCAGCGGACATTTATCATGGCCACCCTAAGGCTAGGCGCACACTGGAGACAAAACAGTCTGCAAACATCCCACAGACAGTCTGCAGACTTTTTTTTCTCCAGTGTGCGCCTAGCCTAAGAAAACATGTTTTTTATTGTTTTTCATAACTATTGATTAAATTACATAGATTATTGTAGATTTTAAGTAATATTGCATAATGGCGCTGTTTACTGATCTTAATTACAATGATTAGAAGCACAACTTTTATTATATTACATTTACTATTGTTAAGTTACTATTTCAGTTTTTTTTTAAATATAAAAATACTTTTATTCATAGTTTTGGCAGCGAACTACACCGTAGGTTTAATTTTTAATAATAAAAATGCATAAAAACGCTGTTTTGAGAGGTCATATTTTCAAAATTTTCCGGGGAGGATCCCTGGACCCTCCTCCCAGCTCCCAGAATGTGTCCCCCCCATACTACTCCCCCCCCCCCTCATGCTTCATTGCAAGATCCAGCGGCCCTTAGAAATCTTCAGATTCTGAAAATTGGCTCTTTATGCAATCCTGGTGAGAACCCCTGCTGTACAGGGTTTCTTTTAGAGGAGGAAGTAGTTAGGCCTCGGACCAAAAAATTTTTGGGTTCACCGTATAGTACATATATTTAAATACTATATTTGTAGTATGTATTAAATGTACAATGTTTATACTTTATTTTAAAAAAATCAAATTAGGGGTAAGACAGTGTTGAAATTTTCTCCACCTTATAGAAAAACAGAATCAATTAATTATAAAAAAGTCTTAATTAAAGGCAATATTACGGATTGTATAGCTGAAATTTCGAAATAATCAATGTCCAATGTGTTAACTTCAAAGAAAATTGAGTTAAAGTCAAATCAGTAAGGCTAATGGATATAATTTATCAGACAGTTGATGGATTAAATAAAACCATATATCTCCAGTTAATGTAATACTCGTTCATTTACCAAAGCATTTAATGCCCTTGACCTTTATAAGGCCATCCAAGAATATATAGGAAAATGAAGTTGCATCAATACCACAATATGAGGGGGTGAGTCTATACTTACGTAGGAAACTACCGAAACACATATTCTTTTTAAATTTGGAGAGACAGTTTTATTTGAATCCATTAAGACCTCTTTTTGGATATTAAATAAATGCTTTAATTCCTACAAGTAAATTATTTGGTTGTTGCAATCGAGATATTATCTTAATTGCGCATTATAAATAGAGTCCAAAGAGCATATTTGACTTCATTATTGTAACAAAATATCACAATAGTTGTTAGTTTTCAATGAAAATAGGTTTACCTATGGAACTGAATACCCCTTCCTATTTTGAATTTTTTTAAAATAAACTATTTTTTTTGCTTAAAATGTCAACCATCTATGTTTATTTATCGCATAAATTTTGTGTACGTCCAGTTTTACCCAATAAATAATCCCTAAATCTCGTTTATATTGGAATTATTGTTTCTATGTTTGAGATTATCCTCTCTATCGTGCTAGTGTATTATTGTTTTGTTCTTATCTTTTATTTCGGATGTATTTTTATCTATTTGAAGTGAAACATAACACATGCATATTCTATTATAAAAAAACAAAACAAGTGTCTAGTTTTTTTCTAGTTGCATGTTGCAAAAGGACAACAGTTGTTCTATGTCGTTATTTATTGTTTGTTCTAACAGCAAGAGTTTTATTATAGTACTTCTAATTATTATGTGAAGTACTACAAGTTTATTATATTAAAGGAATAATAAAGTTGTTTTGATTATTATTGTATTGACTCGATTTTTTCCTGTTTAATATTTTCGTGTTTTCTTGGATGAATTCGTGATTTTTTTTTTTTTTTTTTTTAACTTAATAAAGCAGTTTTGTAATTCAAATTTCGATTTTGCCGTTTCAGTGAATTCAAAAGTATTCCTGAAACCCCTCCAATTTGAATATATTTCTGATTAAGTGGAAGTAGTCAAGGTTTTTTTTTTTTTTTTTTTTTTTACAACAGTTTACATAGTTGCATTTAAACAGGTAGAATGTATAATACTTTTTTTTAAAATTTAATATTAAAGTTCTTTTTACAAATAAACTTCTATAAACATAAACATACAGATGTATATTTTGAATTATAATGATATATTATCGGAATAGATAGGTAATTACCCAGCTTATACTGAATAATTTTTTTTTGAATAAACATAGTTATTAGTTCCAAACTATATTACAGTCTTTGATATAGCTGTATTATAACTACTAAGGTGTAGTTAGTAATTTATTTTAAATTAACTATTTTTAAGCTTAAAGTTACATAAAGGTTGGCTTATTGGTGTGGTTAGATCAAGATGTGGTCTTGTGATATAGTCTTTATAGACGTATGAGTTCAGCTTTTATTATTGATGGAGTTAAACACCCCTTAAAAACCTCTGTTCGCTCGATGTAGTCAATAGCAATATTGAGGTATAGTTACTAATTTTTTACACATGATCATTGATTTTTTTAATAGTTACGCATTTACTATTGATCATTGACATTTGAGCTCTAGTTATGTATTTTAAAATTGTTCAGTTGTTTTGAGTTACAGCTGTGCATTTTACTGATATTTATTGATGATGAGGTATATTGAGTAATTTACCATTGGCCATTATGTTTGATTGAGTTATAGTTGTGTTGAGTTATCATTGATGTTTGAGCACTAGGTATATGTTATAGTGTTACTCATTGGTGTTTAACTTCATGCTATGTATTTTGTTAATCTTCGATTATCTACCTAATTCAGTTCATCCTCTTTTAGATAGCTTTTGTTGTTTCTTTTAACGTATTTTACTTCTATTATTTGAAGTGTTATAAATGATTATAATCATTATTTGATCACCTAAATTGCTTAATTCATAGAATTGGATAGAATCCATTTCACCACGTTACGAAACATGTGCTTAATTCAAAGAACACTATCATTATACCCTTAAATAGGAATCTTTTGCGGGGTGAACTGAGATTTATTTGACCCTTCACCTTTCTTATTTGTGCAACCGCGAAACGATAATTATGATTTGGTTTTTTTGGTGTGTTCTTTCCTTCAATATGATTCTGTCGATTACATCTTTACGCCTACAGTTTCCGCAATGCGCGACTTTATTCTTAATATAAAATAAAAAACGAGGGAACGGTACATACATTAAATACAACGGTACTTATATAACTCTGTCTACATCAATACAGTTAGTCTTGTAATGAGATTACGTAAAGTATTTCTTGACTGCCTCGTCTGTCGGGGACGGTCTGCTCGTTTCTTTCGGTCTATTTTCCTTTCACCCCATGGATCGTGAGGTCGTATCGAAACCAGTGTAAATACGGTCATCACGTTTTTCACGTTGATACCTTCCATCCAGTCCTCAGTTTCGGCTTTATCACGTCAATCATGAGAAAGTGAGAGATGCCGGAGGACGAAATAGAAAACGAACCATCTAGTCTTTCGTTCACACGATTTCTTTCTAGGAGGTCCTCGCTAGACATCTTAAAAATACTTCTTCGGCTATATGACTGTGTTATCTTCTTCTTTGATTTCATTTAAGTAAAACGATAGTGGAAAATGTTTTTACCCTTAAATTTTAATTTTATTTTTAAAATATACAAAATGGTTTTATAGTTTTTTGACTAATTATATTAACAGAACTAAGTGGTCTATAACTGTCTGTTTATCATTATTTATATTGTATGTATGTTTAGTATATTATAGTATATGAAAACTAATGTTTTTTCTCTTTGAATTTCATTCACAAGAAAAGAGAGTTTAACAAAATTACGACTTAATTAAACTTACAAAATTGAAATTTGCATGTTCTTGATTGCGTGCTATTTTTTTTTTTTTTTTCTTATCCCTATAATTAAGCTGTAATAAACGTATAAACGTAAAAGACAAATACTAAGAAACAAAAATAAGCATGATCTCCTGTTAATTTCAATGAATCATACATATTTTATGTTGCTCTACTATTATATTATCCATATCTGCTTATTTTAGCATTATTTAAAATAGTATAGTAAGTTAAAACCCAAAGACGTAGTTGAATGAATTGACCTATAAATTTATTGTCCGAGTTTAAAATTACTTGTAATCAATTTAAATTATTTAAACCATAAACTATTTATAATATATAATTTATACTTGTAATTAAACCTGTCATATAATCAAACCAATAAGTTAATTTTTTGAGCTAATGAGAACTTTTTTTTTTACCCATGAACTTATTTTATAGTTTGCTACCGAGCATACCAAAGATAGCGGAAGCTATATCGTTTTAATTGTTGGTCCTTTAGTGCCCATTTCTCTTCTTCATGCGCACAAACATAAGTTACTTACATCTATATCTTCAAAAGGACTTTTCTGCATTTTTAGAAATTTCGATTGTTTGTCAAAGGTAGCTCGCAGTTAGCCCCAAATTAATTTCAACCTCCTACGCACATTATATACTGCTCAATAATTACGTGTATTCGTGTAGAAGAACAATTTTGATAGTTATAAAAGAAAAGGGGGAAACAATTAAATGGGATGCGAGGAAACTTTATGTCTATGTCATCATAATTGTCAAACTATTTCATTTGCAGGAGGTATACTAAGGTAAAAATAAAAGTTTATGTAGTACAAACAGGAGTTATTTTATTTATTAAATTAAAACAAATATATTTAAATATAAAATTAAAGTTTTGACATTATATTATTGATAAAAATTGTAACATTTTTCAATTTTCTATTACGATAAAAAAATTCTGTCTATCTGTCGCAACAAATATAACCGTATTATTTGCACTTAAATGGACTAGATTTTTTCAAAATCGTCGATATCGTTTACGATATTTTTTTTCAGAGTTCTTAAGTGTAGCACCCCTAAATTTGAAGCTAATTAAATTATCGATTTCGTCTCTGGGTACGATTCTCTCCTTCTTTATTTTTTATTTTTTATTTTATTTTATTTTTTTTTATGAAAAAAGTATCAATTGAGCAAAACTGAATTCGCGCAGAAATCAATATGAGTCCATAATGGGTTAAATTTGACAATCCATCCAAATTACTTTAAAATGTGATTAAATTAAGGTGTAAATTAAATTGATACTTTACTTCCTATAAAAAATCGAAAAAATTATTAATGATATAAAAACCAGGGGTAAATAAATTAATTGTACAATAATAGGTTATAAAATCATTAAAGTATAAAAGTTGTAATAAATCTGAATTTTAAAGTTCTTCCTAAGTTTAGCAGTTGCTTTTGTTATTAAAATAAGTTTACTCTTCAGTGAAATAGAGTAGTGGTGGGAGAAATTCACTTAAGTTTTGGTTGATTTACTTGATGCTAATTAATCGATTTTCTTCCCTTACTCTTTTGAGAATATACCCTACTACCCTTGCAAACATAGCGTGAGCCTTATGACCTGACCTTTATCCTTTACTCTTCACCCTGGCCCTCGATCAATCTTTTATTCAAATTAAACAACCCGTTCCTGAATTACCTTTCTAACATATTCTTAAAACAATTTCAACCTCTAAGAAATAAAGTTGGAATTATAAACAATTATATTTACTTAATAAATAATATAGACTCCTAACAAATTAATACCTTTTTATGATTTTTTTTTTTTAATATGACAAGTTTGTACGTAATTGGGTTCAGTATTCTAGACTGTATTAACTCCATGTCTTCAATAGTCCAGTTAATTCTTACAAAAATAGACTTGCCAATTGGTGCGGCACATAACTTCCTCGCATCCTATCACGCGTACTTTATTTATATTATGATTTTACAAATCATTATTGTTTAATTGTTTTCCCCGTTTATGAACAAAAAACAAAGAGCGCAGAATGACCAACAATTTCAAATAAATATTCAAGAATTTCATAAAAATCGGACGTGTAGTTTTTAAGATAAATTGCTTCGCAAAAATTGAGCGACAGGCAGACAGACAAACATGGAACCAAAAATGTTCCCTGGTATCTTAAACTGTTTTGGAATTTTTGAATCGGAGACATAAAAAATCTTCGTTTTTCAAAAGAATTACCTAGCTTCCGTTACCTTCGGTAAGCTTGGGAGGGAAATGGAATTCCTTGTAAAAGGTTGTATTTTTTTGGAGTATGTTGTATTGAGATCAATGTCACGTAATAAAAACCCAAGTTTGCAAGTACGCGGTTAGTTAAAAGTACGAGATAAAAACAAATATATACTTTTATTATTACAGTAAACTATAATTATTTATATTTAGATAAGATCGTAATTAAAAAATACATTAGAATTGTCGATTTGCGTCACAAAAGACCGATATGAGACAATTTAGACTATTTTTTGCGAAAACATATAATATTGTTTGATTTAAATCGTTTCTAAATCTAACGTTGGACTTCCTTCCCTCAATTTCAATTATCAATATCGAATATTAATGCAATTTATAAACAAATCAATTAATTATGTAATTTAACAAGAAGATATTTGATATTTATACTAAACTTATTTTACTGTGGTAAGGATATTAAATAAATCGAAAGTAATAACTTTTTATGTGCATAAAAACTTCAAAGAGAATTGAAAAAATCTTTGCCAAGACGGAACTACCTCAACCAATCGTCCTTCTATTTAAATAACAACATGACCTTACAGAAATATCCTTACACAATACTGCAATTATGTAGCTTTACGTAATAATTAATGGGATAGACAGGAATAACTACTACCTACCAAGTGCATTACTCATAAATCTACGCATACTTTGGTTTATAGGATAAAGAAATTATAATGTTTACTTGGATGTAGAAATTACATTGTTTCTTAAAGGTGTAACGATGCATTAATTATATTGCATGAAAAGGTTATCTAGTGCATTAACAAAATTATATCATGAAATGCAATAATCATTGTAATTATTATTTTCAATAAATATTTTTGATCAGAAAATAATATTTTTTTCTGTTTATAATCATGTTATGAAGTATTATAAATTATAGATTTTTTTTGAGCAGCAGTAATCTTTTTCATTTAATATTTATTATAAGTGAGGGATCAAATGAGGAAGGAGTCCGAATGTGTATCTTATATATGTCCCTCGATGCCCGCTACGGATTTTGGACATGACAAAAGCTTTGGAATAGATATTCAATTCTTGAAGAAACTTTTCTTTTACTTAATCATCAAATATATCAACTCTTCTTGTGCACCTAACCAAACCTCAAATTCATTATTTCAATTTGGTACAAATAAAACAGTTATTCCTCTAATTACACATCGGTAAAGCTGCACTGAGAATTTAAAGTCTAAATTAGTGAAATAAAATTGCGCCAGAACCTTAAGTTCAGATTTCCTTAAGTTCAGACCGTCAGCGTCAGTATAGATTTTAATTCAAAGGGTTTTTTAATAACAATATTTTTTATCCTTCCCTTGTCTGCAAAATATAAGATTAACAAGTTCACTTAACTATTGCTCACTAGTTCATTTACTAGTTGTTCCTTCATTTATTTTATTCTAAGTGTAAGTTTGGGTTACTGCAAATCTTTTTTACAGGATATATTGATTTAACAATATAACCTATAGTATAATGTCATGTTTCGTTTGTCCATTGTGGAAAAAATATTGATACGAATATAGGTAGGTATATAAGTTCGTATCAATATGTTTTTCGAAACACTAACTGCATATTATGTAGTTTCTCTCTAAAATGCATGATCGATACATATTTATCGGGAAGTAAACGAATAAAGGAAGCTAAATCAATTTCTAGACTGGGTTTACTTGACCTATCTGTAAAATACTCGGACTAACATAATTTGTATTCCAGATTGCGAATTTACGGTATATTATTGAAAAAATATTTAGTATAATGTATAGTCACAAATTTTAAGTTGTAATTTAAACGCTTGCTATTGTATTATTTTATGCCTGCTAATGTAAGTAATGCTTTATTTATAACTAACACATGAATCTACAGAAAGATCTACCCTAATTTATTGCATCTAACATCCCTAATTCAATAACTGTGTACTTAACTAGGGTTGAAGTATCAATTATGTAATGCGTCTATGTACTATAACATCTATGTATTATTGCAATAAGGCATTAAAGATGTATTAACAGTTTGTGGACAAATCCATTTAACTTTATGAGGTAATTTATTGGCTTATTAGCTCGAAGGAGCACATTGAGATTGAGACGTAGGCGACACAGGGCAGGGCAGCACAGTTTTTTTTTCAACCGCATAAATATACGAGACCGCGCGAATTGAGAGGCTATAGGTAAGCCGCTTGTGGTGTAGTACTGTCCTGCCCTACTCTGTGCCTAAATTCGCGCGGTTTCGATATCTGCGGTTGAAAATAAACTGTACTGCCCTGCCCTGCGTCGCCTACGTCTCAATGTCCGCCCCGGCTAATAAACCAATGGATTATTCCACACAATTTGTCCATAAACTGTTTAATACACCCCTAATGCCTTATTGCAATAATATATAGTGACGATTTGTAAAACATGAACTGTTTATTTATACGAGGCAGTTGATCAAACAACATTAGACTGTTTCTACTTTTGGTGCTGCAAAGCATTTCGTCGTTATTTATAAGCTATGTTTATTTAATCTCCTTCTATCTTTACATCAAATATCTCCTTGTTGTTATAAACATCTGATATAACAGTTAAAATTCAGTCATTTAAAAAGAAAACATTTTATCTCTTTATAACATAAAATAATAACAAGATATTTTTTATGTGTTTACTGCACTAGTATAATAATATAATAAGTAAACATTAACGGTTCAAAACATTCTTATAATAATAAACTAGCTGGATTTCCATGCTTTGCTGAGGAGTGTGATTTTTTAAATTTGATTTTACTAAGCGAGAACATCTAGATGCTGCAGCGTTTTCTATTTCCTTCCTCCCTTATCTATACCCAATTAACATATTAACATTATTATCTACACCCAATTAACATATTAACATTATTATCTATACCCAATTAACATATTAACATTATTATCTATACCCAATTAACATTAAAAAAAAATATGAAACTAATAATAAAACATACGTGTGGTGTCGCGGGACACCCGGTCATTAAATTGCAACTAAAACACTGCAAAGTACGTATACGTTGCTAACTACTTATACAAGGCGGAGTTAGAAAAGAGACTAAATTAAAAGTAACTAACTGTTTGTACCTAACGGAGTTAAGGCAAAATTAAAAAAAAAACATTATGTGTATCATTAAAGCAAGCTTCTTACAATAAATATATATTGAATATAAGAAAAAAGTTAATCATTATGAGTTTATAGTTAAAGAGTATGTTTGTTAAAGGATGTTGGATTGAAATGGGACTGGTTTCTTCATACCCGACCTACTAATTTAAAATATTATAAAATATATCTCTTCCCTACTCTAAAGCTTCTGCTTGTATCAGGTTGAAATTTGACATGCCTTTTTCAATTGTACTTTAGTCGATATATAAGAAGTTTTATTAAAATCGTTATACGTTAGAACGGAAGATATCGTTAAAAACGTTGTTTTCTTTATTTTAAACGTTTAGGTCTGCTTTAATAAGTTTAGCGATCTTTATCATTTCATAACAGTGTCTGTGTTCGTTTTACTAAAAAAAAAAAAATATGTGTGGTGTCACGGGACACCCGGTAGGAACGAAGTTCCTTACAATTTTTCATTAAACTAAGTACGTATGCATTGCTAACTACTAACTACTTATACATGGTGGAGTTAGAAAAGAAACATAATTAAAAGTAACGAACTGTTTGTACCTAGCAGAGTTAAGGCAAAATTAAAATAAAATAATTATTTTCTATATTTAAAAAACCAAAGTGACATTTTACATATAACAAAAATAAACAAAACAAGTCAAGGAACAGGCTTATGTATATGCCCTTCGTGCATATACGCCCATGGTGCATGTCGTTGAAAAGCTCTTGAGTACAACAGTATTTGTTGTTATGTTCACTTTTGTCATATTTTTATTTAAGAGGGGGTAAAATAGAAACAGAGGAAAAAAATGTTTTAATTAAAAATTAGAAATATTACTATTTTTGATCCGATGTCAGCTATTTATAAATAAAAATGTTTATAGTTCAAAATGCACGCTCAGCTCAATATTACATGCAAACAAGTACATTGCAAACCTAGTTATAGTAAGGGGACATTGTTTCATAAACATATAAGGCTCCATATTGAATCAATATGACCGATTGTAAAACCCTTTAACGAAAGTTGCTAATTTTATAAAAAGAAACTAACTGCCAAATTGAAAGGTTCTGGATGTATCGATATGTCAGATTTTGTATATAAATAACTTCTATCTTGATTCAAGATGGAGGGATTGTAAAAATATTTCTTAGCGAACATCTAAGGGGTGAGAGAAACCTGACTACAAAATTTTATGGTCCTAGGTCCAGTGGTTTCAGAGATATCGTGTTGTGCTAGCCAGTCAGTCAGTGGTATATATTTAGTATATTATGATTATTACCACCTATGTTTTTAGTCATAGTCACGTTTTGGAGAAGGTACGACCTTTAGCTTCCTCTAATAAAAGCTTCTTCTTAATTTTCAATATTTTTTATATTTTGTTGGCTTTATATTCCCTGATGAACCCAACTCTTACTATTCGGTTGAGCTACATTCTAAAAACTGTCGGAGACAACTCAGACATACTTTCTCATATTATACGAGTTCATAACAACTTTTTCCAGTGATTTCCTTTTAATAGTTTACGAGTTTTCCTAGTACATTTAATTATAATAGAACATTATCATAAAAATGACTTCTCTTTGGTGGGTTATAGAACTCGGCCTCTCTCCGTCTGCGTTTAAAGCTATTTTCTCAGGAACTAGATTATCCTGGGAAAACGGCTTGCATTCGGTTAGATTCGTATTTAAATGGTATATTGAGCAATATTTGAGCATCCATGATTTATCTTATAGTTTTACCATCTTCCTTTGGCAATATGTTAATCACCTTAACTCAATACTTTCATAGATTTTTTTTTGTATTTAATTTGCCTAGTGATATAGGTACACACGACTTACGCGATGCAACCTCGTTAAGTTAACACGATACCACACATAAAATTTTACCGTTACTACTATTATACAATCAAGATGAAATGTAATAGTTTCATTATCTTTTCTGTTAGTAGTTAGTGAACTGCGCTAGAATACTTATATTAATAAATAAATTATATAATAAATATATTTATCTAATATTTTGTTGTTTTTTGTTTGGTTTCAGGTAAGTGTCTTTGGTGGTCAAATGAATACTCATTGAACAAAACTTGTCTGGAATAAAAAAATCGCAAGTACCTTTTTTTCTCTAATTTAATTGTTATATTATATCACAATAGCTACTAAAGCCTGATTATAGGGCCGATTAGACGAGCCGTTCTCTGCCGCCTGGTCTGGGATCTGTTCTGAGTTTCCCTATCTCCGGTCTCCCCACCACTTGACAGAGCGTTGCATTTACACGGCCCGATCTAGCCACTTTTTCCTAAGGAGATAGGGAAGTAACTGTCAATTCGCTGGGTAAAGTAGTGGGGGGCCTATAGATCCCACACTTTTCTACCCTACATCGGATGGGATATCCATCCGATCGCCCTGTCTGGTTTCACCCCCAAAACGTGACCAGGAACTCGAATTACACGACCAGGTTTTCGGGCCGAGGGGGCGTGGCCCCGACTTNTTCCGTCCTTGACGGCGCACGTGTAAGATCAGCTCCGCACATTTTATTTTTTTTACGTGGGTTCGATTTGTCGTAGCGCCTCAAATTTTAGTGTCATAATTTATTAATCTATTTTGCACAACTGTGTAAAATTTGAGTTTACTAAAGTGAATAGTTCGTAAGTGATTGACATTTCAAGTTTAGGTTTCTTTTTAAGAATTGCAGTGAAAAGTCGTTGTCGATATCTCGTTCGAGCCTTATCAGCTAACGGTACCTATATCCGCTTATTCGTTTCCGGGGAAGGGGTTAGTCGGCTATCGTCGTTTGTTTTCGTGAAAGGTGGGCGTGGCCCGTCATTACTAACTCTATCATCTAGGTTCGCACCTTCTTCCCTAATATCTGAATGAATAAAATTAACTACTATTTTAGCTCAAAGAGAGGTCGCAGCCCGTCTCCCCCTATAGCGTCCAACACCGAATCATCGAAGGTAATCTGCTTAGAAGAAAATATCAATTCTGGTATTGAAACGTTTAAAGAAACGTGTAAAATGAGTGAAGATAAGTCAAATTATTTGAGACCTATTACAGGTGAGAGTCACCCTTCTTGGGCAGATGACATTAAAAATATGCTTGAGGCAATGAATATAAAACTAATGAATGTGGCAACTAAAGATGACCTTAAGTCACTTGACGAAAAGGTAGCCAAAGCTATCGCAACTACAGAGAAATTAAAAAATGAAGTGGGAGCATTAAAGCAAGAAAATATGGAGCTTAAGAAGAAGATTGATCAACTTGAAAATTTTTCCAGACGTAACAATCTCATATTTCGCGGCATTCCATGCTGCGACGACTATAAGAAATCAATACTAGACATTTGTTCAGACATATTAGGCATAGATTCAGAAATAAAAATAGTTCGGACCTTTCCTTTAGGAAAAGTGCAAAATGGTTCCTGCTCGGTATTTGTTGAGTTTTACTCTTATTTAGATGTGAGCGTAATTTTGTCCAAGTTAAAAAATAGCCGGGACTCCGGTATAGTTATTCACCAGGACTTTGCGTTGGGAACAAGAATTCAACGTTCTAAGCTGTTAGAAGTGAAAAAAGAGATAAAAAATCAAGATCCAGGACTGAAAGTCATCTTAAGAGAGAATTATCTTATTCTCCACACTTTCGATAATAAGAAATTTAAGTTTACGTGGTCGCCTGAAGGTGGACTTGTAACAGAGGGCAAGAATGGAGAGATGGTACTGAAATCCATTTTTAATAGTCGCAACAAAGAACAAGTTCCTATTTCTAACACGCAAAACAACCCTACAGTCTCATATGATAAAGCTGAGTGCGAGAGCTCGTCAAATAAGCAACGAACCTTCAACTCTTCAGAAAGTATGCGGGGGGAAAATAGTAAAGCTGTTTCGAAGAAAGGTAATTCTTTAACTCCAAAGATGAATCCTGGAGTTTCCTGATGGTCGCCGATTTTAGTTTGCAGCACCAACTCCAAAAAACTTCACATCTAGCCGACCGTTCTACATCAGATTATGTGGCCTCTAAACCTGAAACCTATATGAATATTCTAGCTTAAATGTGCAGGAACTGAAAGGAAAAAAGATTAAATCAACTTTTTAAATTTGATGAAATCTTATGATGTATTTATTTTATTTATTTTTTTATTTTTTATTTCTTATTTTTTTCTCTTCAAAATCATAAGTGAAACGTTTGTTACGGAAAAAGATATTTCTTTATTCAATAATAAATATTTAGATTTTTAAATGTGTGCATTTTTAACTATAAATGTATTGTTATTTACTTATTTTATTTATTTATCAATTTATTTATATATTTATTTATTAATTTATTGATTTGAAAATTTATTAGTTTATTAAATTATTGGTTTACTAATTATTAGCTTATTAATTGGTTCATTTATTTTATTATTTTATGTATTTATTTTTTATTTTTTGTAAGTATAAATTACGGCTAGGTTATTATTGTTAAATTTTGTATTATTGAATGCATGTTATTTTTAGATATTTATTTAATAATTAATTATATATATTTATTGTAGGCATAGGCATAGACAATAGACAGCATCCCGTTAAAAGTTTTTAAAAGTGTTTTTTACTATTGTTTTTCTCTTTATTTAAAATAATATGCCAAACCACGGCAATTATGGTATAATTGTTAATTTAGGTATTATTGCATGCTGGAATTATTTATTTCTATTTATACATTCTATTTCATTATTTTTACATTATTTATTAATTAATAATATTTGTGTTATACATGGGTAATTGTAAAAGTTTAAAATGTATTTTAACTTGTTGTAAAGATTAGTATGAATTCATACCAGTTATGTTATTATTGTTAAATTTTATATTGCTGCATGTATTATTATTAGTTTGATCAATATCTAGTGAAACAAGATTTATTTAAGGCGGAACTCACCCGACGGTCGTTGACCAGGGTTTTTTATACGATTGTAAACAACTTTTTGTAAACAATTTATCTTTAAAAATATACGTATTTTCTATCTATCTATATTTCAAACGATACTATCCCTTATTACTTTGCATTTTTTCATCATTTTATATTTTTTGATTTCGATAAATACCTAATAAAGCCTCAGATTATATTTATATGTTTTGCCAATACTTTAATACAATTGGGTCTTACAGGTTCAATAACATTGATAACAAATGAAACATTACTGTTATATATGTGTGTGTCAGTACTCTAAAGTTAATGTTATGTCGGTTAATCTTGATTAATAACGTCGTTATGAATTCTAGACAGTTCCAACAACAAAAGCATAATCATAATTCATTGCGAGTGGACTTAGGTACAAGGGATGTAATGTGATATTCATGTCTTATTCTTTAATCCTATTGTTCACCTTACCCCTTTTTTCAAGAGATTTTTAATCCATGATTTATGACACACACAAGAAGTTTAATAGTTAAGCCAAATGGATTGTTTGAACTATAATATTAATAGGTATAACAAACAAAAGCTAAATCGTAAAGGACTAATCTTATATAGTAAAACAAATTTAATATATTAAATAACATTGACTTTAAAGTTCGACCAGTCTATTCCATATTCCATCTTGATACGCGTTTTTATTTTATATTTTATATAAACTTTTCGGCAAAGTGACGTTGTTGATGATTTCCCAAATGATATAACCAAGGAATATTTAAAATTAAAAAAATCGGACGCAAATCTTGCATAAGTTAACTTTTTCATTTTAGTTGTGATTATTTCCATTCTTCTATGTAATAAATACGTTTTAATTGTTTTTTTAATCAACTAATTTACTTTTTACTTTTTCATATACGTAGTATATGCAATAGAAATTATTGTGATGACGCGAAAATTCAATTATATGTGTCTGTCCGTGCAGACGGTGCCTAAACTTTTAGGCCGATTTCGATTAAATTTGGTAGTAGTTAAAAAAAATCAAACCGGGAGGTGAAAACGAGAAATGAATCTAGATGAATTTTAGATTAATTAATAAGCCCCCAAAAACTTATTTTGTTAAAATTCTAAAATGTATGTGTTATGTCTTGCGAAAATAGACAAAAAGGCAAAGGATGAAGGGTCGGGTTCGATTCCCCGCCGAGGAGAACATATTTTTATGGTAAATGTTGATAAAATGTATAATAATAATTAAATTTCACTAAGTAAACACGAAACACAACTTACAACTGGAAAACCCTGCACTAAGTATTCGAGCATGTTCTAGTATATAAAAATAGATATATGACTTATTACGGACAGATTTTTTTACTTTATTCATTTGTCAATTGTTTTAGTTAGAATTTGTTAGTAATTTGCTATTGTTGGGCGAAAATTGAAGGTTTCCAGAATAAGTTTAAAAAACCGACATCTAATAAAAAATTAAAAGAAAAACTTTTTTAACCAAATGTGGAGGTGCGGACCAAGGCCAGTCGAATAGAGCTAACCCAAGGCTTCGTGTCTGTGGATCCGCATCTTCTAAATATAGATCTCCTAACTAAAGACTTGAAACGCCGATTGTGTATTATTGCTTTCCTTGCATGTTTGGTTTGAAATTTATGTGGCGTTACTTGCCCTCTGTTCCTTTGATTGGAGAAAAAAACTTATGTTTAAGCATTAGTTTTTTTCTATTTTACTTTTATCCAGAAATAAGAAACTTCTTGAGTTTTTTTTTTATAGTTTATAAACTCTGTATGTTCTGCTATCGAATTTTAAAATATCTAAGGCAAGGGAAACGTTATTTCAAGAATCCTTGAGTATTTAATATAGCATCTTACAGTGTGTTTAAAAATGTGTTTAAAAGCAAGTTAGTTAAATGTACTTTGCTACCTTTTGTAAATATGTTTTGCCTAAAATTAGGCCATTCATTGGTCGATAAACAGATATGCTACTTTTCTCATCATCTTAGTTTGCCCATTAGTAAATCGGGGTTTGATAGATATGAAACATGTCTCACCTCTCATAGGGAATCAAATAACCATGTATGAACTTTCAGTTTTACAAAGGGTTCGTATAGACAATTTAACAAAGATGTTAACCAGCATCAGCCGTATCAAGCAATTTAAAAGTTTATTTTAGCTATAACATTTGAACCCTTTATTATAATGTGGATTTTTATAGTCCATAAAATGATATAATAAAACCACTCCAAAGTCTCTAGACCAATCTGTTCCAAGATAATTTTTCCTCACAAAATATGCATGTATGAAAAATTTCTTAAAAACTGTTTCTTGATTTTTGATTATGATTTGTTCGATATTTTGTTAAAAAAATAGAGGGGGGGGGGGGGGGCATGAATACCACAATTTTTTACACATGGTAAGATGAATTGGCACGAAAACGAAACCAAATACACATTTGAGTACAAGCGTATGTATTGGGCTCGTCCTTAATGTAATAGATTAGTATTAGATTATTTAGATTATAGTGTATTTGGATCCTAAACTTGATTTTAAATGTTATAAAATCTGATTTTAACAACTAATTCCAACCCTTTTAACCCTTATTAACCATTTAAACTATTTCTTAGCTCTTTTAATAATTAAAATTTAATTATTACTTGTTCTTTGTACCTAATGTTTATTTATAATTAAGTTTTCCCTGTTGAATTCCATTTTAAAACTAGATGCAACCTTATTCCTAGAGAGTTGTTATCGCTTATTTTTGCTTTATTTCAGTTTTAAACTTCAGTTTTGTTTTCAGCAAGTTTTTATTTGAATAATGTTTCGCTTTTGTTTCTTTATTTTATTTATTCCCCCCCCCCCCTTTCCACTTCTCTTGGTTCTAGAGAATTAAACTAGCGTTATATTTGTGTTCAATTAAAACTCTGAAATTTAAACCAGTATAAATGGAAAACAATATTGAAAACTTTACGCCATCAAGTTTTTTAGCGGACAAGACTTAAATACTTGTTGCCTCCGTTAGCCCTTCGGTTCAGTTGTTGGCTGTATTTCTTTTCCTCTTCTTAACTCGATTTTAGCTTCGAAACTTTTTCAATTATTACTAAGAAGCTTAGCAAGAGGTGAAGTCGGTTTTTCTGCATTTGTTAAATTATTGTTTTTTTCTTCTTCGTTTTGTCTAGAAGTTTATATTTCTTTCATAACTTTCTTTAATTCTGCAGAATTACCAATTATTTATTTTATGTTTAAAACAAATTCATTTTTAGTTTAACCTTCTTCTCATAATATAATTTCTAGATACAATCTAAAGGTAAACATTTCTTTATTTCATTAACTGTGAGTTATGAAGTTTATTTTTTTTTAAAGGATCTGTTATTTATTTCGTTCAGGAATGAATGTTTTTTTTATGATTTTCTGATGAGTTCTGAGCGCATTATTTAAAAAATCTTAAGCGTTAGGAATCAAAAAACGCTGTATACTATTTCCCTTGTACTGTCGTACTTTCAAAGGGATCTAGCTCTACACATACCGTTTTACTCTATCTGTTAGACACAAAAAGCTGTGGTAGCATTTTAGTATTATTATTTATATGTCCTCTTAACATTCGTAGTTTGATCATCAAAGAAGAAATTTCTTGGATTTATGATAGTTTTATTTTAATATTAAATCTAAATAATCATATTATTACAAGCAATATAAAGAAGACAGAATGACAATAGTATGATACAATAATTAGAATTATATCCTGTACATATAATAATACTAGTACATATAATAATACTACTTCGTAGTATATTAATACTACGAATAGAATAGTCTCTCTTAGCAGTTTGTGCACTTAAAATAAATATATTTTTAAATTTATAGTTTATTCCATGTTCAATTTTTTTAATAAATATTACATATTCATCATTGCTTCGTTTTTTTTTTAAAGTAAATGTTAACAATTAATCCAGCAAGAAAATACCAATAACTATAATTATATTAATCTACTGTAATCTATAGCACTTGTCCCGCCCAACGCCCACCAGTTCAATAATGTGTATAGTGCATATACATAACAGTTGAAATGTAAACTAGGTATATCTCATTCATAATAATATATGCTAAGTAAAGAAAACTTACGACTACATATTCCTTTCTCAGTTATATAGTTAATGGTTAGCAATTATTCTCATTTAACCTTTAAGCGTGCATGTACGCTGTTTCTCACGCACTCCCGCTTGTCTTGTGCTTAACGGTACATCGAGAAAGCTGTTTCCTTAGTAGAGATTACATTACCGCTTGTTGTTCCTGTCCCTCCCTCTTACTTAAACTAACTCATACATATTTTAAGAATGTAGTTTCACAACTTTGTTGCTGCAGTTCCTGAGAGACAAATGCAAAATGACTCGAAACACATCTGAATGCATTATAACTATTCTCCTAATTCAAGCGAACTTTCTATTTTTTGTTGTAATGCAGCTTTTTTTCTACTCCTTTTAAAAATTAATTTGTTATTGACTTATTGATTGTTTAAAAATGCGACTTAAAATTAACTAACTTTTTTTAAAAAAAGTCCAGTCATGCACCATGACTTAATGAGCGAATTTTCAAAGAAATCTGCGTATTATTGGCTTATGATAATGTAGGAAAATTTTATGTACAATTTTATCATATTTTCATTTAAAAGGGGGGTAAAATGGAAAAAATAAATGTTTTTATGCTATTTTTGACCTTAAATGGTCAAAATTTGACCCCTAAATGAACTCCAAAAATTCTGGCCATCCTTTCTTTTGATATTATTGACATTTTAAATTTATTAAAATTTCAAAATTATATATTACTTGGTATTTATTTCAGAAGAACATGCAAATCTATTTATCAAATAATCCCGGGTACATTGTCTTTTTACGGAGTGCCTTAGACTATCAGTCAGACAAATTAATCCAGCCAAAGTTAAATGTTTAGGTTACTTATTTGATATAATTATCCAGTTTAAGATGTAACTTTTCTTTTCAGTGATGAAGTTATTTTAGTGATTTTGATTTTGTTTAGTCAACAGTTAGGTATTAAGTTTCTATACTTTGTGCATTTGTAAAATATTTCTTTGTCTGCAAAATCCATTTTAACATCTCTTACCAAACTAGGTATTTTATCATAACCTCCTGACCTTAATTTTTCTTCTAATGAATTTTATTATATTTTTTTAGGTTTAATTAATTGTAAAAAGATATTGGGACAGTTTTCAAGACATAAAACTCAGTTAAAATCCCATTTCAATTAATAAGAAAGAAGTGTGAAAGGGTGTATAAAATCTAGATTGACTCTCAAGCTTTAAGTGGACCTCTCACTTCTTAATGAATTAATTGACCGAAGATTTAAATTAAGTTCTTATACTTTTCCCTCATCTCTCTTACCCTATCTTTTATCCCTACTCAAATTACTGTTTGGATAACGTGATTAGAGTTTTAACACAGTGGGAAGGTGTGACGATTAATGGAACTCCTATTTAGTTAATCGATGAAGTTTCAAACTCAGTTTTTCTTCTTTATTAGCCTGAAGTTTCTGTTGATGTACCCATTTTCTTTTCATCATCAAAAAATGTATTCAAGGCGAATATCTTCTTGCTTTTTGAATTTTGATCAGATAAACATCGATAAACTAAGAATAGAAATTTTGAGAACAATTTTTTTTCCTCTCTTTCTTTTATGTCCTGGTCAATGTATCATTGGGCTATTGCAGGACCTTTTCCTTTCTAGGGCCCCTTTTCTTATCTAGGTACTCGATGTGATCAGCAGTGTGACATGACTCATCTCTTCGGGATTCGGGATACGAACTTATAAGATTTTTCGTTGATTAGACAGATTTCGAGTACGCTAACCTCTCATTCCAATCCTCTTTAATTATTTTTGTATAAAAATTGGTATGTCCAACAATTATTACTTTAACTCCAAATAGAATAGATTTATTCTAAAAGAAATGTAGTAGCTCGACTACTGGTCCTTTTAAACTGTTTGCATTTAAAAATTGGAATGTCCAACAATTATTACTTTAACTCCAAACTCCAAATAAAGTTGATTAATTCCAAAAAGAATGGAGTTGTTCGACCGCCGGTCCCCTAACTATTTACATTTAAAAGTTAGAATGTCCAGAAATATTACTTTAACTCCAAATAGAATAGATTTTTTTAA
Source organism: Gerris buenoi (assembly GCA_001010745.2). Lineage (NCBI taxonomy): Eukaryota > Metazoa > Arthropoda > Insecta > Hemiptera > Gerridae > Gerris > Gerris buenoi. The sequence goes on along the minus strand of KZ651683.1, from coordinate 216,929 downwards.
ACGAATTGGAGTTGTTGGACCACATTACAACCGTTGAATCATTTGGTCAATTCTAGTAAAGTGCATTAATTCACGGAAAACAATTTAAGTCCTCCATAGTTGGAAACCATAAATGTATTATTAAACGTAAAGTATTGTTTCGCGTGGATGTAAGTTGAAATAATTTATTTAATTCTAAGAAACCTATATTTTGTCGTGTTGCATCGAGGTTTTTCGTGTCATATCGATTTACTCATTGTTATGATTTTCACAACTTTGAATTTAGCGGTCGGTATAATATACTTTATTTTTTCCATTTGATATATTTTTTTTTTTTATTTACTTGATATTACAAATAGTAATACTTCTACCTAAAAAAAAACATCAAGTTAAAACATTTGTTCCTATACTGACCGTTATTCGAGTTAGTTTCTCGTGCTGAGATTTTGCAATTAATTTACTTTTCTTTCCTTGTACCCTTCCGTGTGAGATGTTTCCCACACCCTAAAGTTTGGTTTTGTAATTAACTTGATTCTCATGTGCTTTTTTTAAGTCTGACTTATAGACTCAAAATAAATATGCACATAACGTTCTCATAAATTATTTTAGTGTTTTGATTATCGTTATGTTGTTTGTTTTATTTATTCATTCAATAAAAAAAAATAAAATCATTTTCAGAATATTTGTTTTAAAGATAAAGACCAACGTTAAAAAGTAATACTAAGGATGTTTGGGATTGCCCTTTACATTCCGTTTACTTTTTTTTAATTCTAATTAATTTTAGTGCATATCTTTTTTCTCCTTCCTCAGTGTATCCTTTTTAGGGTATGCAACTTTCAAAATTCTATTAGTGTGAGTAAATGGTTTTAAAATCGCTGTTCATATTTATTTATTTATTTATTTATAAAAATGAGTTGTTGTGAGTTCATTTTCTGTTATATAAGTTTAGAGTGGAATGCACTTACTTATATTGTTGCTGTTGTTTTTGGACTTGATGCGTTAATTGCCCATACACTTGTTCTCCATGCATATGTTTTACCGATACGGCTCTAGGTTTTGACCGTGACCTGTCTATGATGCCTACCATGAAGTGAATCCAATACGCATCGTGCTAAACTGGGCCAGAGGTTCCTCTCAACGTCTCTTGTTATGTAAATAATACTAACACCACTGCCGTTGTTCTATACGGTTTTAACAATGTGCCATTTCTTTCTTACCAATTATTTAATGTTTGTTTCATGAAGAACAGACTGTTTATTTACATTAAACACAGAACATCAACTTTCACTATTAACTAAATAATAGTTATTTATGTAACTAGGCAGCAAAATGGAATTTTACTGACGAGTGATTAGGTTAGCCTCCGAGCCGAAGGCGAGGACAGGCTATTATAATTAACTGCCGAGGCGAAGCCGAGGCAGGTAATTTCTCTAATTGACTGCCGAGGCGAAGCCGAGGTAGGCAATGAATAAACGAGGCAGAAATGTTTCCTTTGCTGCCTTGTTGCATACAATATTTTATCTACTTGCGGAAGAAAAATCAAACTGCTAAAATGTTATCTTTATTTATATAACATAGTTAATAACTAGGTGTCATATTAATAAAGATAATAACATATTATGTATTAACTAAAATTAATGTTCAAATAAGAAACATGGGAATACCTAATAACAGTAAGTGAAAATCAAACTAAATCTATAACAACAAAATTCAAAACAATTGTTTATAACACTCATAACTTCTGAATGAATAATGCACGCAATATAAAATATTATTTATATTTTTACTAGCAAATTACTTAAAGTATTAAAGATATCTTCTATTGCTTAAAAGAAAAGAAGTAACTAGGATAAATCAAGAAAAGTAGCAAGTCTAATCTAGAATGACTTCAATAATAATTATGGATGTTCAATGTTTACATGACGCTGCAGTATAGCCAGTGACTCCACTATCTTTTTAATTAAAGATCTACTAATCATTGAAGTTATTTAACAGAATTAACAAATATAAATAAATTATTTTATTATTAAAAACGTTAATTTATTAAATATTATTTATTAAACTATAATATTTAATGTTATAAGATAGAGATAACAGTATAAACTGTCATTGCCAACATTATAAAAGTAAAAATTTTACTGCCTAGGCGGTAAAATCACATTTCTCTGCCTGAAATCAGTTCAATAATGCCTCATTTTGCTGCCGCAAGTAGATAAACATAATTTCGTGTTTACGCTGCTGTAATTCAGCACCTTCATCTTAAAGGTTAAGTTTTGAAGATGAAAATTTAAAATATTTCTTTACTCTTCGATGAAACTACTTTAGACATTTGTTCGAAAGGTTTGCGATTTAGCCAAAACTTAACTAGTTACATTACGTTTTTACTACTTCACGCCCATTTTCACTACATTATCATCGGCTAATTCTATAAGTCTGAAATTTTTCGCTCCCTTCCCAAAATATAATTCGAACCCAGGACCTTCCATCTCTTTTACATATATACTCAACAGTAAAGTATTTCTAGCAACACGTTTGATAAAAGGAATGTAGTATTCGACCTGTTTTTTTAATTATATAAACACTTTCTCCTATTTATGTTTAATACTTATATTCCAGATTAGTTTTTAATGTCACATTCCTCTGTAGATGTGAAATGATAGAAATATGTAAAACAGACTTGATTTGCATCTGTTTCTTCACGCCTATGTGTTGTATAAACTATTATTATTGCGAGCACCTTATACTTGCTTACCTTGAATGCCTAATTATTTATGATTTTAAAATCAAGCATTGACTTCTATTTTTCTCTAATTAGAATATTTATAACTATAATTTGTAAAATTAGTTGTAGATGAAAATTATATTTGAATTATTTTTACTCCACTTCAATGATTTTATGTGCTGAAGTCATGCGCTAATGTAGTATAGAACGTGTTATCTACACGAATGGTAACATACAAGAATTTACTTCGACGTAATACATGAAAATGAAGCTGTTATGACATCCTAAGACCAAAATCATTACAGTTGTCACTGTAAAACTGAGATTGTTATTATGATTCCAAACTTAACGTTATTTTTATTTAACTAATTCCTTTTCCGAGAATATTTATTCATTGATGAAATTCAATTATTGTTTCCATATAATTATATTGTAAACGTATTTTAATAGAAATTCAAATAACCTCGTTAGTGATACAATTAAAGAATAATGATGCTGTTAATTATAGTTTGAATTATAAACAATAATTAATTGTTGGTCTGTTGGTTCATTAGGAAAGTTGTTTGTAACGTTGTTGTAACGTTGTTTGTAACCCCCCCCCCCCTTTGTCAGTTCTTTCTTTATCCTTGGTTTAATGTTGATATGTTTGTGCTTCGTATCTTTAGAGTTCTTAGCTTGCCGCACTGGCTTGCGGTCACCGCTGTGTTTCCATTGTCTAACCGCGCTGCATTGCAGACATTCCCTTTCTCGCCTTAGTCAAATAAATTCTTCTTTTTTTATATATCTTTCCTTTTTTCAATTATAATAATTAAACATTGTTTTTGAGCACCTTGAGAGGAAGGTATATGAATATTGTTTAAGTAATTTATCCATGTGTGACGAGGAATAAATATTTTACAATGGAAATTATTACTTAATCTATTATTACATTTATATCTGAATGAGTATTTGAAATTTGTTTGTAAACTGCGACTTGTCGTTGACACAGTTGTTGTCGTTGAGGCGGTTATAGCGTCGGGTATTCCTTTTTTTCTTCATAATGTAAAATTACAGCGTAAAATTTTGATTTTTATATGTTTTTATATGTTTTTATATGTTTTTTTATACGCGTTTTGAGGAGTCTACAAAAGTGGGTTTCAAAATAATATTATCTACCTATATTATTAAAAAAGTTTTGCAAACAAACAAATGTGTCAATTGTGCGAAGTATTCAAGGCAGGTTTCTGTCGAGCGAATTGAGTANTTAGTCTTATCTATTCTAAATCGTGTTATCAACTCGAACCTTATTTAGCTATCCCTGGTCATCGTTTATTGATTCGGCAATTTCCAACGCATATGTCTATCCTATCGGCTAAATTTTGAATCGATTGATGATTTTAAAGAGGGTCAAATATAGATTACTAGATTTGTCCCTGTGAAACTTATTAAATGATGCGTCGGAAATATTTACTGTGGTGACTTCACGTAGAGAAGTATAATATAATTAAATTAAAATCCTATATATCCGTGCAGTTCGCATAGATCGCACACCTCCAATTCTTACTGGCCTCCTAATTCATGGCATCCCACCTTGTTTTTCTGGCATACCTTCTAGGGAATTTAATTATTTTTCAGTAAAACTGTTGCGCTTGTAGTTTAGACCTAGCCTGCAGATTTTTATTATGTTGTGGTTGAGTTAGTTTTTTAAGAAATTAGCCTGCCGCCCACTATTGAGCACTTTGCTTCAGTCTTGCCGTTTTGAAAAGCCGCAGTTCCCGATAACTCATAACTGTTGACTCAAAACCCTGGTTTAGGCTTTTAAAATTATAATTCCAACTCCAAAATTGGAAACATTTTCAGGTATATAGCATCGTAATATTGACCCACTGCAACTTCAGAGTGGAGTGACAGATTGAAGTCCTAATCCTTTTCTAGGTCAAACGTTCTAATGGTCCTTCCAAGTCTTTACATAGAAATCTAAATTGTTGTTTTGCTGACACAAGATAGAATTGGTTAAATTGGAAATACTTCATTTAATGAATAAATGTTATTAAAAGGATTTTATGGCTTTCAAATAATTATGGTCTAATTAAAGCGTTTTCATTCTATGCTGAATTACATTAAAGGACAATTTAATGCAACATAATACGATGAGGCCAAGTAAATTCTTCTAAAAAGCCTTTTAATATAATTATAAATAAATGATGTATTAGCTGTTTTAAGGTAATTTCTCAACCTTTATCGTAAATATATCTCTTTGAAAATATCAAAAATTTGACTTAAGGCTGAAGTATTTTTTTTTTCAGTACGTTTTAATTTAATATGAATTATTCCTTTTCCTTTTTTAAAAAAATGTTATGAAGGTTTCCAATCTAAATGTGACATTGAAAACTCTTCCGTATTCCATAGTACAAAATTCGTGTTCCTCAGTGTATTACAGCAAAAAAGATTTAAATATTCCAATGATATGATAAAAAGCTTTACTTTCCGTCCCGGGAATACCCTAAACTCTGGCCTCCCAAAAGAGAAATAAAGAACTTTTTTTCTGAGGTATTTTTCCGTTTCTGAATCCATAATTAATAGGCCTCAACTGCTATTGCGCATGCGATTCTGACCTTTCTTATTTTTAACTTTCAAAAACTTTACGATTGCATTAAATACTTTTTATTATTACTTACTTTGTATTGGATTGTGGATTTTCCCTTTGTTCAAGGATATTAGAGTCGTATTTTTAAATATATTTATACATCTTTACGATTTGTCCCTGGTGTGTAATTGATTTGCCAACTTTCGTTCAATTATAAGGCTATTGGAGCACGATTTCAACTCGGTGCAGACTTGATTGTTGGGGTCCAGGAGTGAGTATTTGGGAAAGTCATTGTGGTTATGCTTAGAAAGTGGCCACATACCTCTCGCCTCCCAGGAATTATCGCTTAGTTATATGTCTCCGACCAATGATCCCTTCACAGTTTATTGCATGCTTTCCCTTCTAACAATATTTTTTTCCATTGCTCGCCGTATTACCAAGCCTGGCTATAGTGGTGCGAGAAAGCAGCATTTTAAAATAACTTTTATATCACTTTATCCGTCTCCTGTAGTCTCGCGGCTTCTCTTGTTTTGTTAAGTATTTACAGTTCTCTAAGTAACTGGATTTTTGAAATTAATCTCTATTAAATAAAACGTAATTTCCCTTATCTTTTATTGACTGTTATGAAAAGAAATCTCTAATACAAGATTGATAAAATGCTCTTGCGCGCAGTAAGCAAGATTTCATTTAACTGCAAAGAAGATGAATAACCTTATTCTATTATTACCTCAATGAGAATGGCACTTAACGGTTTCTTTTAACTGCCTTTGTCCCCGTTTTTTACTGACACATACCTACAATTTTTTAAATGAAGTGTTGGTAAACTCAGTGTTATTCGATGTTTTAATAGTATTTAAATTAGCAAGTTATGTGTAATTTGTGATACTGAAAAGAGTGTTCTATCAATATTCTGTACAGATTTTTGCTTCCTTGTAGGAGCTATCTACGTGATTGTATAAATAGTCAGCAATTTGCCAACATTTTCATGGTAGAGCTATTCTAGAACATTTTCCATTCTTATCAACAAGTAACTTGCATCAGCCGCCAAAAGTTTTTAGCCCTTTAAGAATAAAATGTTGTTTAATTTATATTATTTAACGAACTTTAAGGAAATTTAAAGTAAAATTAAATTACAGTTTTAGCATTTTAAATTCTTATACGTTTAATATAATTATTATCTACCATTTAAAATGGGTAGCGCCACCAGCAGGAGATATTTGTCCTCTTTTAGACCAGTCCTTCGCTAATCGACTCACCATCTGCTATATGCGCCCGAGTGTCCACCAGAACGGTGGCGCCACCGTATAGTTCCAACTGCCTTTTTTTCGTATGGAAGCAGTTTTTTTCTATACTTCTTTCATACGGTGGCGCGACTGATGGACATCGTGCGAAAGACCTAAAAGTGGTGGTCATCGTGCTAAAGACAACAAAAGCAAAAGAGAAGAAATGTCTTGAATATGGTTTACCTGATGATGTACATCGAAAATAATCAGTTTTAAGTTAGTCCATTTATTATTTTGGCAAATGATTTAGTATGTTTAAAAAATATTGTGATTTTCAATTTAGTCTTTAGTTACAAGACTAGGATCATTTGCCTCGACTATATCTTACCTGTTAATTAGACATTTTATGATGATTCTACTTTATTTTATCTATTACTATGTATGCTAATGGAGCTCTCTATTCGTGCATATTTGAAATGTAAAAGATAAGTCTAGATGCAAGAAGAATTTGTAGAAGTGAAAAGAAGTGAAGTCTTTTAAACAAAACCAGAGATAAAACCAACTCAGTGCTTTTTCTATATATACAGTGTTCTCTAAAGGTATGAGTTTGTAAACATAAATATATCTCTTTGAAAATATCAAAAATTTGACTTAAGGCTGAAGTATTTTTTTTTNCGGTGGCGCGACTGATGGACATCGTGCGAAAGACCTAAAAGTGGTGGTCATCGTGCTAAAGACAACAAAAGCAAAAGAGAAGAAATGTCTTGAATATGGTTTACCTGATGATGTACATCGAAAATAATCAGTTTTAAGTTAGTCCATTTATTATTTTGGCAAATGATTTAGTATGTTTAAAAAATATTGTGATTTTCAATTTAGTCTTTAGTTACAAGACTAGGATCATTTGCCTCGACTATATCTTACCTGTTAATTAGACATTTTATGATGATTCTACTTTATTTTATCTATTACTATGTATGCTAATGGAGCTCTCTATTCGTGCATATTTGAAATGTAAAAGATAAGTCTAGATGCAAGAAGAATTTGTAGAAGTGAAGTCTTTTAAACAAAACTAGAGATAAAACCAACTCAGTGCTTCTTCTATATATACAGTGTTCTCTAAAGGTATGAGTTTGTAAACAAAGAGCAGAATAACTCCCCTACACACGTTCAGACAAGCCAAGAAATCAACAAGGCACAACGACAAACAAACATCTTCTAGTAGACTCTACCAATACACCGTTACCTTCTCCCGCTACCTACCAACTAGCACACAAAATAGAAAACAATATCTAAACACACACCAAAAACACCTTACTAAAGAATCTTCTCAACCGGAAAATATTACATTCAACCCAGATGTGCTTTAATTTACCAGAGATAAGAAACCAAGAAATTACATAACAGTCAAAACTCTCACATATACAATGCAAAGATAAAACCCTGATATCAATATTTCATCAACTGTGAACGTAAATAACCCCACATTTAAAATATTTGTATTAATTTAAAAAAACAAAAACAATATGCACGTTGAAGAGAGAAATGAATTTTTAAAGAATTTTTAGTAGAAAAAATGTTTAACGCACGAATTCACTAATTTTAGGATTTGATGATATGTAAAATACAAAATTAAGACAATATCATAACTTATAATTTTATTTTAAACATGTTTCGATTTTTTAAATAAGTAACTCGATAATTAACGCGATCTCGGTCAAGATAAATTAATTCCAAGTTAAATAATATATTTTAAAAGATTAATATCGTATCATAGAAGTTACTTTGTTAATTTTATTACTAGTTGCAATTTTAAATAAAAATTAATCTTCTGATGTGTGAGGAAGGAGAATTAATATATACAATTTCAAGACTTTTTGGAAAAATGTTAAACGTTAATTAAATATTTGTTTAATCATTGTAAAACTATTTTATAAATAATAATAATAATCTAATGTAAAAAAGGTTATATTTTAGTTATGGTTACATGCTAGAGCATTATTCACTAACCAGAATAAGCCACGTATTCCTTTAGCTTACATTGTGTGGTGGGGTCAATGTCGTTTACAGCACATGCACACTCAGTCCCATTTGCCGATTACCGCCTTTTAAGTGGATTCAGAGCTGTCATATATCGATAGAGCAAAGTCAATGTGTCTAACGTAATAACGTCTTAAAATCATAGAAAGGTCATTTTCATAGTTAAAATGTTAAGTTCAAGGCAATTTCCATATTTTTAGTGTGTTTAAAAATTTTTTTACAACATATTTCATCAAATTTAACCGATTTTATAAAACTTGCCGTGCAATATCGATCGGGTAAGTTCGTGAGTGTTGACGTGGTAAAATATTGAGAACTTTCGCACCAACGAACGTATTTATTTTAAATGAGAATTTTTATTATTTTTTTATTTATATCTCCGATGGCCCTTGATGACCATGGTAAAATCCATTTGCTAAAATCTATGTGTTTATGCCATCAATTTGCTGAATTTGTTGTGTAGCCATCATGCGTGTTTTCGACTATACTTACTTAGCAATACGTCATCCGAGACTTCATTATGGTACAGATATGATTTTATTTGCCTTATAGATATTATTAGATGGATTATTATTTGATAGATATTATTATTTGATTATTTGAAAAGGGAAAGGGATATAACATGAACAGGAAAGGGATGCAGAAAGTTAATCTGACTTTGAATAATAACCTGTAAATGAGATTCAATTCCGTACACATCTAGAGAATCGTATCTTAAAAAATAGAGATATGTTTCGTACAATGGTCGCATCGAGTAGGAGTGGACGATCCCCTAATCGTTCTTAAAATAACACTGTCCTAAGAGATAAGCTTTAAAGCAATTTATACCTTAGTGTTTTCTAAATCAAAACTTACTTAAAAATCAAAATAAATACGATGTTTATAATATTTTTTTAGAACTAAACTATTTGAGAAAATTCGACTAAATATTATGTTATTTTCTGGTAATTAATTTTTTTTTTTAAATAAATGTTTTTAATGTTTTACCTTTTATTATCAAATGATTAGCTATCTAAACCGTGACGAAAATGGTTAGTCAGCCTACGCCTTTTGAATTCCAAAACACAGAATCATTTAATAAAATTATCATTTTAACACTGCTTTCTCTTTGGCTGCCTTATATTTTATTTTTGGAGAAAAAACTTTAATCTAAGAAATATTAGTATTCTTATTTCTTTTTTAGTCTATACTTAAAATAAAGGAGAAATTAAAACGGAATTTTTTTAGTATTTTATTTTTGATGAAATTGGGTCATTTTTTTAGAGTTTGTGGGTAAACGAGTGTTCCCACATTCCTAAGTTTGTCTTTCCGTTTGTCGTCTGTTAATCACCTAATCTCCAAAATACCCAACGAAAAAATTCAAAACTTTGCAGTTACGTTGTGTATAAGGGTAATTATAGTTTATGCTTAAATAATTACCCTTCAACATAAATACGTTATGTTGGGTGTTAAATCAAAGGGAAGTGAGAGTACCAATAAATATTATTTGGTTTAGTTCCGTTTGTTTAATAGTTAATATAAATTCTTCTAATTATAAAAGTAATTTATATCATCTATTAAAGTTTATTAAAGGATTAACCAATTCTATTTTTTTTTAAATGTGAATAAACATGAATGGTAATAAAAAATATAGAACGCGCCATTAATTATGTTGAACGTGATAGTTAAATTTATGCTAACAAGTATGTGCAACACATATATTCTTATAAATTTGTTTTATGGGGTTTATTGTATAAAACATCATTGTAATAGTTATATTATTTTTTTGTTCCAGGTAAGTTTCTTTTTTAATCTCTTTTGTTCACTGAGTTATTTCATGAGAGAATACGTGAGTTGGTAAGCTTTTTTTTTTTTTTTACTAAAGAAAGGTATCGGATTTAATTTGACGTTGTCAGCCAATTTTTATTTTGTACTTTACTCCTAATTGTAATCCAATTAAGATTTTCTCTATGTAATAACCAGTATAATAACCTAGATAAGAAAATGTGGATTGCAAAGTCCATATAGATGTATTTAGTAAAGCCAACAAAATATTTAGATGATTAGATTATTATATATATTTTTTGTTTATTTATTTATTTTCATTAATTATAACAGTAAGACCATTACTTCGAGTTGTTTGTTGAAACTAGACTTGATTTAATTTATTGACAAATTCTACTTAGGTAATTCGGTTACGAGAACTATTCCAATTAATTTAGTTTGTTTCTATTACATATTTGACATGATAGCTTTAGATCAAATATGTATACTCAATACGCCTCTACTTTTATGTGAGTATTTGTGGTTGTAAGAAAGAAGTGCTTTAGTCCTAAGTCTTACTTGCCTTTTTTGGTGCTTTAATCTTATCTTTGAACGTGCTCAAAATCTTTCAGCTAAGCAATTGGATAGAGGATGTGGTAAGTTTTTGTCAAAAAGCTGCCTTATCCCATTATTTTTACCGAATGATTAAGAGCTAAATTGCGGACCATTGTATGATACCACTCTTTCTCAAAAATTTTTGATTACTTTTCGGTGTATGTGTGGTGCGTAATATTTGTAATGTACTCCATTTAGAAACCAATGAAACTATATAAGTTGCTCCCCACGAAAAACCTAGTTTTGGTAATAATATCTTAACGATTGAGTATATAGAAACTATTGGATTATAACTTTTTGTAAAAGAGTTTTCCGAAATCTCTCAGACCTACTGACTATTTATTAAAGTAGAGCCTATTTATTAAAGTAAAGCCTATTTATCAAAGTAGAGCCTATTTATTAGTATATACATGCAATTTAATGATCTTGTCTAACATTCTACCTACCTAGTCTATCCTTCTAAACTTAGTATTTTATTTTACGTTTTTTTTTCTTTTTTTAATACTTTTGGACGTAGACTTAAAGCGAATTTAATAAATCTTGTTGTCATGAGCGTTTAACAATGACTTGTAGTTAATCTTGCGGAACTTTATAGCGTTCATTAACAGATTCATATGTTACACAGCTTTATATATGTTGATCGTTATCATCAATCACTTTTTGAGTAATAATGTCTTGGTGTTTATTGATTAAACGTTATGTGAACCAAGATTTATTCTCTTCGTTAATATTTCTTAGAACATCGTTTCTGAACATTACATTACATTGCGGTATGATTGTTCTTTTTATTACTTTTTTAATTTGGCAGCCATTTCCACTTTATGAAAGATATTACTATAGATAATTACTAGTAGTTTAATTTACAAATATTGTTAAACTTAGATTTAAGTAAGCTATAATTATAGCTATATTTTGCATGCATACTTGGCGAGAAACTAATCATATCGAATTAAATAAGTGTAAACAGTCTATAAGATTAGAGTTGGCACAATCGAAGGCGGGAAACAACAAACGTGGAGGTAGTTTTGGGGTTATAAAAAGGGAAAATCGGTGTTGCCATGTTATATTTTTTTGTAGAACAGGGGTAGAGTAGAGCATTTTTTTCTGAAGTTGCATTCAACATGGGGAACCAATAAAATCGTTTCCCTAAAAATTTTCCCGCCTTTTGATTGTGCCAACTCTAATCTTATAGACTGTAGTTAAGCTTTGTTTAAAATAAAAGAACTTGGTTTAAGCATGTTAAGAACCATATTTGATGTTAACTATTCAAAATAAATAATGAACTAAACTGATTCCGGCTGTTAAATTTGTCATCTGCAGAAAAATATAAAACTATGTAGGGGGGTTTAAATTTTAAGGGAAGGATTTACAAGTCTGTAATGGTAATGGTAGAGGATTTATGTACAACTAAACCAATAACTTGATATTGAGAAGAGAGAATGCAGAATAACTAGCTTCCACTTTTCCACTTCGCTTAAACTACACTTTTGAATTCTCGCGGCTGTTTTCATAATCTGAACCAGAATCAGTGTGAACTTTGGCTTCTGCTGGTGATGAAGTTCATCCGAATTAATTAATATTAAAATCCAGTAAGAATCAATGGTAAACCTTTTTGCGACAAATGTAGTTTTGCTTTGACACCCTTAAGTTAACTGGTGTAACATCCTGCTAGTCAATGTCAACCACCTTGGCAAATTTGATTGCGAATGTTTCCCGATCAAGCTAAACACAATTCTAGTAGGGTGGTTTAGATAACGTGAGTGGTATTTGCCAGCGCAATTGTCTGTTCTGAATTAGGCCTAACTCTCTCATAGTATATCAAAGCATTATGTTAGTTACAATGGTCCCTTACAATGAACTTAAGGCCTGCATGCGGCAGGAAGAGGAAACCTAGATATTGCTGCCCTTTGTGTCCGCTTATAATTTAATCTTCAAACAATACAATGACTTGACTGTTCTGTGACTTACTGTTATTATTATACTTAATAATAATTTATACATTTATTTTGTAATTTTTATTTTTGTTTTATTTTTTTTTTTTTTTCGAAAACATAATTATTTTGAGAAACTGAAAAAGAATAATAGGAACTCCCATGAAATACTTTTTTTTAATAAAATATTTTAACGTGTTTGTTTTCTTTACGAATAATTTAATCTAAGTCTCTAAAGAAATTTTATTTGCTGAAAGTTTCACTAAATGATAGAACGTATTGAATATTCAGTACTCTTTGAAAGTAGAAAGATAATCTTTGAAAAAATTTATCTGTTTTTCTAGTTGTTAGAAAGTTCTTCTTAAGAGAATTGTTGGGTAAGCCATTGTCACCAAACTGTCTTGTATAAGATTATTCTATTTTTCTCCTGTCCTATAGGAGTTATTCCGTTGTTGCGCCTTCCTCGACGGAGTCATGTACATAAAATGTAGGCTTTTGGGACAGTGGCGGAAGACCTTACCACTCCCTTAGAATTCCAGACGTTCCTATCACTTTCTTTGTTCGTCTTAAGAGGATTGGAAGGTTGGTGGCCCCTTGAACGGGCCTCAACGGACCGCTAGCTAGCCCACTACTACACTCACACAAAAAGCAGCCATTCCTTTACGCTTAAAGCTCGCCTCCACACTTTGAAATTAGCCTTATTTTCCATCAAAAAAATTAATGTAAAATCAGGAATATAGAAGATAATTTGCTCGTTCCAAAAAAATCTCTAATGGTTCAGAAGAGGCCGAACGCTTTTAAACCAACTCGTCGATTTACAACCGCTTATTAAGATGTTTCTTTTCTCTGTCGCGCATTCTTCGTGCCCAATCTTTCGGACTCTACATTAAAGATAATTTCCTTCAACCTTATTTTTATAATTTTTGAGCATTTCCACCCTATATTATATGTTTATATTTTTAACGTTTTGTAATATATTTTGACACGAATCTGAATCTTGAGTTTCTTGATTCGTTCTAGACATTTTGATTTTTGCATTTGATTAGTTTAAATGGTTAACTTTTCGTCTATAATCTATCCACAAGGGTCAGAGCTATTATGTAGCAAAATGAGAAACCTATATATTTTTATACAGGATGATTCACGATAAATGTTACAAACTTCGGGAGGTGATTCTACACCCCAGAAGCAATAAAAAATTTCCTCTTGACCCCTGTCCGATTCTCAATTCTAAGGAAGTTATTTGAGGTTTTCTGGTTTTATTGTAATACACGAGTTTTCTTCATAAAAATTGTCATATCTCCCAAACTGTTGGTCTTAAAGAAAATTTGAAAAAACCATTGAAAAGCTCATTAAATTTCCATTAAAAATACGAACCTTAAAAGTTTCTAAACACAGTTCTAACAATGTCAATACAGTCGCAATTGGGAAACAATTGTAGTTACTACAATTCGGAAAATGTTATTTGTGTCTGCCGCAAAAACAATTTTTTAGCCTTAGCCTGGCACATTTTCCCAAAAACTTCTCCTTTTAATAAGCTTTCCAACGGTATGCTCTACTTTGTGATTCCGATAAAATTGGTAGAGAAATTCTAGTTAGAACGCGAAAAAACATCACAGAAAGTGTAGAGGACAACCCAGCAATACACACGCATTTTTCACGATATCTTTCAAACGGTTTGAACTGGAGATTCCAAATTTGACACTAAAAACGCCCAAAACACCACCGACTTCGTTAGCCAGGGGAATTGGTCTAGTGAAAGTGGTTGAAATTATAACTTTAAACGTTGAAGAAATGGGCATAAAATAGTGGTTTTCAAATAATAATGGAACTTGAAGTCACGTTCTTTGGGTTTATTCAATCTGGAATTATCCATTATCATGGATCGGTGTTATTAATAGTGTAAAAATGGTTGTGTTTAAATTTCAAATATTTTATTGATTTAGTAAAACCAATGTTCCTGGCCAACGATGTTGGTGGTGTTTTGAGCGTGTTTTTTGTGACAAATTTGAAATCTCTATTGGACCATTTTTGGGACTTACACGGACTCTGGAAGGGAATTACTATTTACGTTTCCTTTCCGCATGGACTCCTTCAGGACTTACCATTATATTAGAAGAAAGGCGTTGATTAATTTTATATCATGATAGAGCACCACCTACTTTTAGTAGAGCAATGAGAGATCATTCAAATGAAACTTTCACATCTTTGATTGGTAAAGATGGAACTAACGAAGTCGGTGGTGTTTTGGGCGTTTTTTGTGTCCAATTTGGAATCTCCAGTTCAAACCGTTCGAAAGATATCGTTGAAAATGCATGTGTATTGCTGGTTTGTCACCCTCCTCTACACTTTCTGTGCTGTTTTTTCGCGTTCTAACTTGAATTTCTCTACCAATTTTTATTGGAATCACAAAGTTGAGTATACCGTTGGAAAGCTTATTAAAAGGAGACGTTTTTGTAAAATGTGCCAGGCTAAGGCTAAAAAATTGTTTTTGCGGCAGACACAAATAAGTAACTACAATTGTTTGTTTCCCAATTGCGATTGTATTAGTCCAGTCAAAGAATGGTTTGTAGGCAGACTTTTTGATATATTTTGTTTTATGTTTGGAATGTGTTAGATGTGTTTATTGCTCTACACTTTCATTTACGTACAGTTTTACTGTAAAACCACTGGTTTAAACAGTAGGAGACAAAATGTATTAAAAAATGTGGTGCAAATGTCATTTTTTAAAAAAAGTTCCACATTTTTACATTTAATCATTAGTTTTATTGATTTACAGGAAGCAAAGGGAAATGATAGAAAGCAAATTCAAAATTACTTAATTGTTGTTATTCTTAATGGATGGATAATTAGGTTAGATTAAAATGTATAGGAAAAGGTTTTTTTTTAAACCTTTCATGTGTGAAAGGTTTTTAAAAAATTACAATAAGTGAATCGAAGAGCAAAACAATTTTTGTTTAAAATCCTTGTTACAACATAATATATCTATTTCTTGTACATCGATCGGACCCTGTGGATACCGAATTAGAAAATGCTTTGGATCCAGATTACTGGTTATCTTGTTAACAAAAATCGCTTAATATTAGGATGTCTGCAATTGACCTTCTCTCTACATGTTCGGTCCACAGAACGCTCTAGTACGTCTTAAAATTGAATTGGTATTATGTTTTCTCTAGGGGTGCATTATACTGATTATGAAAATTAGTAATCTTGGAATTTTAGTCTAATTATATATGTATTTCTAAACCTTGGTGTCAATTTTTTTTTTTTTTTTTATTACGTTAATAAGTTTTCAGCTATTTTATTAACTCTTCTCTTCATAAAATTTTTAATGAAGCAAACGTACTAAATGGAAGAAAAGGAAATACAATTTTTTTAGAGGGCTATTGTCTAATTGTGGTCTTACCACCAACAATACTAAATTATTATTACGTTTTTAATGTGCCAATTAAGGTGTTCTTTTGTTATATTGAGATCATTATTTGTTTTGTTTGTATAGTCTTTCTTTCTTTTTTTTTTTTTTTTTTTTTTTTTTTTTTTTTTTTTTTTTTTTTTTTTTTTTTTCTTTTTTTTTTGTACATGAATTAGGTATTGTCATATGAAATAAGTTATGAGGAATGAACATCCATTTGTGTAAACTTTAATGGATAATTAAGTCTATTTTCTCTTTATTTTTGACCTATTATTTTTATTTCTATAGAATAATTTAATTGGGTTTATGACTTGATAAAAAGAGTTGTTTTTGTTGGTCTTAGTCGCTTTTTTTTTTTAAATAGTATTATTTCATGTTTTACAATTTGTTTTATTTGGATCCAATTTTTAATGTGGAGTTAAAAATTTGTTAATACTATTTTTTAAAATTTCGAGTCAATCTTAATAATTTATGGAATTACAGAAGCCAGTAAATCTTTTTCATTTATGGTTCTCTTTATTCCAAACCCCGTTCTACCTAAAACTTTGTGCGCTATCATTATTACCTTTCAAACTATGCATATGTTTCCCCTGGAAAGCTTCTTATATGGTACCTAACATGTAAATGAAAACATTCACGTCTAAGCTGAATAAAATGATACTTTTCTTCGTGTAAAAATCAAATAATAAATGTTGACTGATTTAAAAAAGGGGGACTAATTAAATAAGTTAGACAATAATAGGTTGCAAATTTAAATGCTAATTGGCAGACTATCTTTAAAAGTACTCACTCTCACCCTTATTTAAGAAGATATTTGGATGATTTGTCGAAAGGAGCCCACTAATGGTCTATATTAATTTGAACAGTCTCCGTACATTAAATATGGTTAAATTGATACTTTAATGTGAAAGTGGTTGAAATTATAACTTTAAACGTTGAAGAAATGGGCATAAAATAGTGGTTTTCAAATAATAATGGAACTTGAAGTCACGTTCTTTGGGTTTATTCAATCTGGAATTATCCATTATCATGGATCGGTGTTATTAATAGTGTAAAAATGGTTGTGTTTAAATTTCAAATATTTTATTGATTTAGTAAAACCAATGTTCCTGGCCAACGATGTTGGTGGTGTTTTGAGCGTGTTTTTTGTGACAAATTTGAAATCTCTATTGGACCATTTTTGGGACTTACACGGACTCTGGAAGGGAATTACTATTTACGTTTCCTTTCCGCATGGACTCCTTCAGGACGTACCATTATATTAGAAGAAAGGCGTTGATTAATTTTATATCATGATAGAGCACCACCTACTTTTAGTAGAGCAATGAGAGATCATTCAAATGAAACTTTCACATCTTTGATTGGTAAAGATGGAACTAACGAAGTCGGTGGTGTTTTGGGCGTTTTTTGTGTCCAATTTGGAATCTCCAGTTCAAACCGTTCGAAAGATATCGTTGAAAATGCATGTGTATTGCTGGTTTGTCACCCTCCTCTACACTTTCTGTGCTGTTTTTTCGCGTTCTAACATGAATTTCTCTACCAATTTTTATTGGAATCACAAAGTTGAGTATACCGTTGGAAAGCTTATTAAAAGGAGACGTTTTTGTAAAATGTGCCAGGCTAAGGCTAAAAAATTGTTTTTGCGGCAGACACAAATAAGTAACTACAATTGTTTGTTTCCCAATTGCGATTGTATTAGTCCAGTCAAAGAATGGTTTGTAGGCAGACTTTTTGATATATTTTGTTTTATGTTTGGAATCTCTACACTTTCATTTACGTACAGTTTTACTGTAAAACCACTGGTTTAAACAGTAGGAGACAAAATGTATTAAAAAATGTGGTGCAAATGTCATTTTTAAAAAAAAGTTCCACATTTTTACATTTAATCATTAGTTTTATTGATTTACAGGAAGCAAAGGGAAATGATAGAAAGCAAATTCAAAATTACTTAATTGTTGTTATTCTTAATGGATGGATAATTAGGTTAGATTAAAATGTATAGGAAAAGGTTTTTTTTTAAACCTTTCATGTGTGAAAGGTTTTTAAAAAATTACAATAAGTGAATCGAAGAGCAAAACAATTTTTGTTTAAAATCCTTGTTACAACATAATATATCTATTTCTTGTACATCGATCGGACCCTGTGGATACCGAATTAGAAAATGCTTTGGATCCAGATTACTGGTTATCTTGTTAACAAAAATCGCTTAATATTAGGATGTCTGCAATTGACCTTCTCTCTACATGTTCGGTCCACAGAACGCTCTAGTACGTCTTAAAATTGAATTGGTATTATGTTTTCTCTAGGGGTGCATAATACTGATTATGAAAATTAGTAATCTTGGAATTTTAGTCTAATTATATATGTATTTCTAAACCTTGGTGTCAATTTTTTATTTATTTTTTATTACGTTAATAAGTTTTCAGCTATTTTATTAACTCTTCTCTTCATAAAATTTTTAATGAAGCAAACTTCTAAATGGAAGAAAAGGAAATACAATTTTTTTAAAGGGCTATTGTCTAATTGTGGTCTTACCACCAACAATACTAAATTATTATTACGTTTTTAATGTGCCAATTAAGGTGTTCTTTTGTTATATTGAGATCATTATTTGTTTTGTTTATGTAGTCTTTCTTTCTTTTTTTTTTTCTTTTTTTTGTACATGAATTAGGTATTGTCATATGAAATAAGTTATGTGGAATGAACATCCATTTGTGTAAACTTTAATAGATAATTAAGTCTATTTTCTCTTTATTTCTGACCTATTATTTTTATTTCTATAGAATAATTTAATTGGGTTTATGACTTGATAAAAAGAGTTGTTTTTGTTGGTCTTAGTCGCTTTTTTTTTTTAAATAGTATTATTTCATGTTTTACAATTTGTTTTATTTGGATCCAATTTTTAATGTGGAGTTAAAAATTTGTTAATACTATTTTTTAAAATTTCGAGTCAATCTTAATAATTTATGGAATTACAGAAGCCAGTAAATCTTTTTCATTTATGGTTCTCTTTATTCCAAACCCCGTTCTACCTAAAACTTTGTGCGCTATCATTATTATCTTTCAAACTATGCATATGTTTCCCCTGGAAAGCTTCTTATATGGTACCTAACATGTAAATGAAAACATTCACGTCTAAGCTGAATAAAATGATACTTTTCTTCGTGTAAAAATCAAATAATAAATGTTGACTGATTTAAAAAAGGGGGACTAATTAAATAAGTTAGACAATAATAGGTTGCAAATTTAAATGCTAATTGGCAGACTATCTTTAAAAGTACTCACTCTCACCCTTATTTAAGAAGATATTTGGATGATTTGTCGAAAGGAGCCCACTAATGGTCTATATTAATTTGAACAGTCTCCGTACATTAAATATGGTTAAATTGATACTTTAATTCGTCTACAAAAAAAAAAAAAATAAATAAAAAATGAAATATTGAATAGATAAAATAAAAGGTAAGAAAAGATTAAAGTAGAGAATAATTGGTTTTAAAATCAAAACATAGGAGAGGAAGCTATGTGCCACACTAATTGGCAAGCTATCTTTAAATTTCAATTAGATATATGATTCAGCTGTAAATTATCAAAGATTGTCCGTTGCTTTCCCCTCGATGAGCAGAGCATTAACAAAGGATCGCTAATTGGCCTTATTGCTAGCCATACACTTGACTTCCTTTAAACTTGTTAAGGGAATATACGAGGGAGTATGTTTTCATTTTACGCCTTTTTCGTGGTTAATTTATTATTTGCCTAATTTATTCCTAGAAATTTATTAAATAAAGGTTCGGTTCTTTTGATGAAATGATTTAAAGGTAGAATTAATCATTTATGGCTACTTATTGAGAGAGCCTGTGTTCTAATGTTAAGGGACAACCGTTTAACTCTAACTCTTCTCCGCTCGCTCTCTAACTCTCTCTCTAAACATCTTAAAAAGGGCCCTTAAAAATAAATAAACAGAGAAAGGCAGTATTATATTCTATAAAATACTTATTTGCTTTAAACTGCATATGATTATATTAAACAAGTTTATTTGTATACAATAACATGTGAGCAAGACAAGAAACAACTTTTAAGGGAAAATATACTTTAAATTTATTTTATAGATACATTGCTCCTGTAACTGTAGATGTTTTCTTAATCCTTTTTCATTTTTCCATTTGGTTTTTAGAAGAAAAATATATTTTATGTGAAGTGAAGAATAAGAGGATCAAGTTTTTTTTAAAGAGTTTCTTCCCTAAAAATCACTTTTTCATGAACATTTTATTCGTGTTAAAACTCTGCTTCAGCCTGAAGTATTTTTCCCTTCTGTTAATGCGTCTTAGTAAGTGCCCTCTTCCTTTTTACGATCGGGTAAATTCGTATTCATTCGTATCACGTCGGAGAGTGCTTCCCATCGTAAAAACAACTCATCCCTTCACTTGATGATGCGAATTACGAGAATTTGATTCGTGTTAGGCCTCGACGTGGAAGTTAAGTATTGTAGTCTTTTTACAGAAGGGTGTGGTTGTAAAAGGAATCTATCTCTTGTTTTAGTTAAATAAAAGGTATTCGATTGAAATAACAAATAAATCATTGAAACATTGTTCGGGAAAAAGGTAAAACATTTTAATGGCAATTTCTCAATCCAACTTCTTAATTCGGTGAAATTCTGCCTTTGGTTAACATATTCACTGTTTCCTATGATTTTTTATTTTATTCCCTAGAGATTAGGAGTAAGTCAAAAGCAGCTCTCACGAGAATGATAAGTTGAAAATGTTCGATTTAATTTAATAACTCATCCTTCAAAAGAATCTGCGTTGCTACTAGAGTATGCAACATTTCAAGCTATTTAAATATAATATCAATTAAACCAAACATGTGAAAATTCTATTTAATAAAACTCTTCATTGTCGATGCACAGTTTTTAAATCCATAATTACGAAATATTTCAAATGAACTCGTACTAATCCTTTCAATTGACCATCATCTGTCAAAAAATATTAACTAAATCAGATTATTTTTGTATACATATCCACTTTTGGTTTATGAATATCCTCTAGTAGCGAATGGAGTCTTTATTAAATTTGTATTATTTTGTGCTCATCTCAAAATTGTTGTATTTCAGGATTTGCTTTGTTATTAGTTATTTTGTTGTACTGATAGAATTTGTACTTTGGCAATATTGGACATTGATAATATGTAGATTGAAAAAGTTTATCTATTGGTGATACTTCTGAGCGGGATGTGTGTAAGCGAATGCTTTATACAAAGAAGCCATTACCTAAATATTTGGTAATGGTTCGAATCCCAGGGGGGTAAGACACATTTTATACGACGATTGTTACGTGGACGTGTGCAGTGACTTGGCATTTCCCATTTTGTGTGAAGCGAGAAGAGTATCTACTACTTTATAGACCTGTACCTACGTAGTCTTTTATTTTAGGGCATATTCCATCTGGTGAAACTCCTTAGCTTGGAGAGATACTAGTTAATCCTTTTTATGTATTAGATTATTAGATTAGTCATATGTCATATATTAAACGTATGTCATTTTTATCCACGAGGAAGAGGGTATTTGGAATGTTGGATGAGAGGTTACTGTTTGTCTAGACATTATGGTAAGAGATTATTGATTCCTTCAAGTGATTTAAGTGGGTAAGTAGGTCAGAAGAAATTTCCTTATGGTGATACCTATTGTCTTGTCAACCTAATTACAAGAATGTTGTGGAAATAGATACTTCTAGGTTACTCCGGAAAAACATTATTGACTACTGGTAATACCACTAATAAATTAAATTATGCATTAGTGATATTTCTATAACTATATAGATATTCACAGAATTATCTTTTGAGAAATGAATAGAAAGAAATATTGTTTGCATTGCTTTACTATTGAAGTATAATATAAAGATATAATAAAAGATTTCTATATTTTCTTAACCTTCCAATTACAAACAATAATATTGGTGAGGGATGAAAGCTTGCCATTTAGACCCATTAGATCACTATTTGTTAAGATGGTAGAATTTACTGTAGCGAGGCGCGAAAGCTTCTAGATTCTTCTAGACCAGTCTGGAGATAGTCTTTTAGTCAATGTTGCTCTTTTCTTCAACACTTGCTCTTTTATTCAATCAGTTACATTTTTTTTGCGTCAAATGTATTTTATTTCAAATTATGTGAGCACATTATGTGAGCTTTTCTTTCAGATTTGTTTTTTGTTTAAAACCTTCGATTAATGTTTATGGTATTCCTTTGTTATTCTAATAAAGGAATAAAGTATTATTCACATTTTTAAGTTTGTTTTCTTAAGTAAATACTTAATAAATCTTTATAATATCAAAAATCTGAAATTTTTTCTTATTACACATATATTTTTCTGCCTTAAATAATATAATTTCTATTTGTTTACTTATGTTTTATGTTGTAAGCTTTTATTTAATCTCTTTATTTACTCTTGGAAATTTTGGCTCCACGATAATTTGGTTCTACTTTCTTCTTTTAATGATTCATTGCTATGAGGAAAATTGGTTAAATTAATTGGTTTTATCTTGTTTACATATTTAATGAAAAATTATTCTTTATATCATTTGTGATGTTATTAACTAATTGCTATTTTAATATATTTTTCGCTTCAGTTAATTATGAGTATAATTTGTTTTCCTTGAACTCCTCTTTTATCTTAAAATATTGTGCATTTTAATAATGTATAATCTAGATTTTTGTACATTTTAATTTTTAAACTATGTACATATATGAAAATTAATTTTACATCATTTCTCTACAAGTTATTTTTATTTAAATAAATTATATTTTATTGATATTTTAATTTTATAGCAAATATTAAATACATATTTACTATTAAATGAAACAAACTATCAAAATCAAAATAAATTCTACGAGTATATTAAATGTGTTTAGTATAATAGTTTCAATCTTTAACTCTTCTATGTGTATTCCAATAGACGTTGTTGTCGCTATTTCTTTTCTTTGCTTAAAATTAAGAATTAATACAATGAAGAATATTTAAAGAGAATAAAAATAAAATTAAATAAAAGTCATAAAAGCAATGTTTTTCTTAACAATTCTAGATTAAATATAAAGTTCAACACGCCCCTACATTATTTTCATTATATGAATTTAAACTTTAATACAATACAGACCTTATCATTAGATTCAAATGGTAGATTGGGAATATTTTAAAGAATGTGCTCAGGTTTTGGTAAATAATTTGTTAAAAGTGAACTAAAGGTAGGTAAAAGCGATGCGGCAGAACCAAGTATTAGAGTGGATGTACATACCAAGCATCTCTATCCCTATAACCTTATCCTATTATAACCGCAGGCTAAAAGAGATATTCAGATCTCAAATCTACAATTTTAGCAAGCTTCAATATTAGAACACAATATTTACTACATCATATAATTATAAAAAAAAACCCAGTCGTCACTGCATTGTTTCTTATCAACAAAATTATTACAAATTTGATTTACAAGTTAATATAATTATTATATCTCTTACAATATTGAATTCCCTGTGCTTAGTATTAAAGGCTCTTTAATGCCATTTTATCAAATAAATGTATGGCTTGGTTGTGGTCTAAAAATTCATGCTTATATAGCAATTTATATCTCTAATTTATTATATACTGCATTATATATGTCTGTCAGTGTAATATCGCATCCTTAAATATTAATCAAAACTTGTATTTTAACTTACTCGCTATCATTAGTTATAGGGATATTTCGTGATAATTATTTATAGGGATATTTCGCGATAATTATTCATAGGGTTTATACAATGAGCTAAAAAATTGAAAATTCTAATATTAACAATGACCAAAATTATTTGATATGTCCAGCACATAATATTTCACATGGTCCCAGACTTTCAATGTCCGACCAATATTTCAGGGTGTCTTACGATTACGATACTGTGTCATTAAACCCCCTCTAGCCACATTTTAATAGTTGTCCAAAAACATTTGTCCTTTTGCCACATCATTATTTTTACTTTCTTATATAAAGAGAAGGTATTGTGATGGCGCGAAAATTCGATTTTGAGATTTTGATGGATTTACACGTTTTGAGGTCCCCTGAGTACAAAAAAGTGGTTTTTAAAAAGTGTCTGACCGTGCAGACGCCTGGAGCATAAACTACTGGGCCGATTTTGCATACATGTTCAGAAAAATGATACCCCAAGGCGAAATCGAGAAATGAATTTTAGCTCCAAATTTGGGGGCGCTACCCCCAAAAACACTGAAAAAGCGTGAAAAAAATAATTTCTCAAAAACGGTTCCGGCGATTTTGATTAAAAAATTCTAAAATGTAGTCAATTTAAATACAAATCTAACGGTAAAAGCCGTTTTCCCAGGAGAAATCTAGTTCCTGAGAAAATAGCTTAAAACGCAGATGGAGAGAGCCCTGGGTTCGATTCCCCGCCCGGGAGAAGTTATTTTTATGATAATTTTTGATGAATTTTTCAATATTAATTAAATGTACATATATGAGAAAGTTTGTCTGAGTTGTCTCAGACCGATTTTTTGTTGTTATCGTGTCATCGAAAATAAAAATTTAATTTTTTTTAATCCTGATTAGTTTTAATGCTGATTGATTGCTTTTTTAAACTGATTATTTCTTACTCTTAAAATATATTCACCCGAGAGGTGTATATATCCTCTCAGAGTCTTGGAGGTGAGCAATTCTTGCAAACTTATTTGTAACCGATCTTAAAGAGGTTGATTCTTATTAAATTATTTTTGCCCAATCCATATTATACAGTTTTTAGTGAGTTATCGTGATTCCTAGGAGTGCTGAATGAAAGACAGAGCCAAATATAGACACAACAGATTAAAAATAGTCGTATTTAAGGATACGACTTCTGAAAGGTATTTTTAACATTTTTTCCTATGCTCCTCTTTTTTTTACTGAGAGGTAGAAAATAAATTTGACGAAGAAATGACAGATGTTTATAGGAAGTGGAGTAAGAGTAAACGGTAACACAACATAACTATTATTTTTTTGTTCCAAAATTTAATTTTAATTTAATTAGATTAAGCTTGTATTAATAACATGAATTATCAACAAAAATAATTTACGCATAAAACCTATTTTTTTTTTAAAAATATAGTTTTAGTAAATATTGTGCGTGAGGTTCTAAACTATTATTCAATAGGATAAATATATAATTTTTAGTTAATATTGAGATTAATTATTAATAAGGGTTCTAGCTCGCTTCTCACGTTATAAATCGTGTTAAAAGCTTGACACACATCTATTATGTGGTGAATGTTGATTATTTTGAAGAGGCGAAGTGTGAAGGCGGTGATAGTGTTCATCGTATGATTTTTAGATATTTAAGGCACATGTATACTGGAAGAGAAGAGGGTATATACGAGAGATCCCACCAGCAGCTCCTTGCTATCGTTGCAGGAAGCCCAGCCCACTTCTGGCCACCCACTTGCATCGATTTTTCATATCTTCCTTGCCTCAAACAGCACCAAATTAATTCCGCACTTAACTCTCTTTATACCGCGCTTTTTTCCCCTATCTTTTTTTTATATTCTTGCGTGACTTATTTGTTTTTCTTGCTTTTGTTTTAGTATAACGATTTTTATTTTATTAACTCTTTCATTTCCTGAATAGGAATATTTTTGCATTATATTCTATTTTTGAAGAGCCATTTTATTTTTATATCTTAATTTGCATTGTTTCTTTAAAAAGAAATAGCAAGATCATAATGTGTTTGCTTTTTTTATTTTAAAATTGCTAAAAGTTTTTACCACTTCAATTAAATTGTTGAATGCATAAATGAAAAACATTTAAGAGCCTCTTCAACCTCGTTTATTGTAATTTTATTTTTTAAATGAAGCTGGCTTGTTCTCTTTTTAATGGCCTTTGTGTGTTTGTTTAATTTCGACATAATTAAACAAACTAATAAGGGTAATATTAAATAGTTAGAGCAAAGAAAATTATTTAATCAACTAAATTCTCAGTGACTTCCCAACAGCTATTGCGTCACAAGTGCAGCTCTATTATAAATTTACAATAAGCTTATTGCAGCTGAAAGACATGTTTCTTCAAAGGATAAGCAGTAAGCATTAGCTTTATTGTGGAAAGAGTACTCTGTTAGAACTAATACATTGGTTTTTTATGTTTACGTATTATATTAATGTGTATTATATTAATGTGGATAGGACTAGAAAGAGACAGTGAACTAATATTATCTTATCTCTGATAATGGTAAAAAATAATAATAAAATAGACATTAATAATAAGCTTTATACAATGCATAATTTAAATTTGCCTTTTTATACTTTTTTTTATGTAGAAACGTTCTTACGTGAAAGTGTAATATTGATGACTACTAATGGGCCTTTGTTACTCGTCAGATCCACTGACACGCTGTTAATGTCTTATCTCCCATCTTTATGGCCGTACGAAAATTTGCATTCATCTTAAGCAACACTTTTGGCCTTAAAGAGAAAAATAGTAATTCTATTTCTTAAAAATCGCTTAAATTGCTTAAATTTGTTGGGCTTAAATGAGAACTAAACTAACTTTATAAGAAAACAAACACATTATGTATACTAGTCAGACCTTAAAAAATGCATTTTAAAAATAAATTAGTTTTTTGGTTACTCCTCACGAACTTTTGTCTTGCTAATCCATAATGGTCACGAACTTAACGTTAAATAAATAATACTATTTTTCTTGATTCTTGACTTATGATTGTTTGAATGAATGCTCCTCTGATGACTTGGTAATCAGTAAATGTTCAAAGAGCTTATGTTATGCATGGAGAGTGTGGGTCAGAAGTATTAAAACATTTGATGGTTCTCACGTCAAGTTTTCTTATTTCTGTAAATTTGTTTTTTATTTATGATTATAGGGGAAAAGGTTAAATTTTGTTTTGCAAAATAATAACATTTATTTATTATTTTAAAAACCTATTTTCATTTGCCATTCAATAAATACAAATTGAATATTAATGTACTAGCAGTTAAATCGAATGGATTTTCGTAACTTAGCTGTTTTTCTGAGAGTTTCTTTGGGAATTTGTTTTCCCTCTTATGCAGTTTAATGTTCATTTTAGCAGCTTGCTGCCATTTACTCAGGCGTCAATTATTTTTCTTGACTTTGTTTTATTATCATAGCTTAAGCAAGCAAATAACGCAATTGATTGGCAAATGGTTCTTTTGACTGATTGAGATTTTATATATAAGTTAATGACCTATCTCCTGTTGTTGCGGCCAATGAAAAGGTGGCTGGTAATATATAACTTGCTAGATGGATGAAGAGTTGAAGAGGTGTGAAAAAAGTTAAATTGTTCCATTTGCACTGTTACAGTCACATTATTTTTAGGAAAATTTTAAATCAGTTTTGTTTCAGTTTTCTTCTTTTTTTAAATTTTAAAACCTCTTTGACTGTCTCTTATAGAGAGAGATTTTATAATTGTTTTCGACTTAAGGGATGACTTTTTAAGTATCAATATGAATAGTTAATGTTAATTTAATTAGATTCAAATCTTTATTGTTGAATTTTATTATACAATATGAAAAAAAGGAACTGAGATTACTATTATAATAGTTTTGTATTTTACTATTAAAAATTGCAATTATATTGCTAATTTTAATTATTGTATAGTTATTGAAAAAAGTTGTACTACGACTCTACTTTGACGAAATATTACTTTGAATTCAAGTTGAAACGTTTCAAATAAATTATTGATCTACAATTTTGTGTAGATGAGTGTAGAGGCGTATACACTCATCTAGCCATTTATATTCAGAATTGCAAAGTTGTACCATATTAAATTATTATTCATATTTAAGTTTTATGTCCTAGAAGTCGAAAAAAAAAAAAAAAATCAAATTATCTATTACTAAAACATTCCCTTCATTATAAAAAAACGTTACAGGCTATTTATCATGCAAAAAACCATTTTTTCTTTGAAGTTTTATTAACATAGCTTCTCTACGTTATAGATCCATTTTGTTGTGTAATAATTGATGAAATCATACTTTCTAGAAATGCACTAGTTAAAGATGCTTGACTAGTTTCCTCTTTTCTAAAATTACTATCCTTGAACCGATTTCTTTATGCATTCTTTCATCTAACATTGCGAGTTTTTTTTTTAAATGCATTCTCAGACCTTTTTTCAACGATGCTTCCGTAATATCCGTTCGATTTTTTTTCTCATGCTTTAGAAATTGTATAACGTCTTTGGAGCTTTCCTCAAATAGATTTTAATCTTTGCTCGGTTCCAAGAGATAGTACTCATATATACCTTCCTTATTGCCAGTAGTATATGCAAGTAGGTATAAAAAAATTCAATATAAAGTATTAATAATACAACATTTTTTTTTTTTTTTTTTTTTTTTTTTTTTTTTTTTTTTTTTTTTTTTTTTTTTTTTTTTT
>KZ651683.1:157651-188280 GCA_001010745.2 Gerris buenoi | reverse complement strand
TTTTTTTTTTTTTTTTTTTTTTTTTTTTTTTTTTTTTTTTTTTTTTTTTTTTTTTTTTTTTTTTTTTTTTTTGCTGTTTTTTTCTCCTCGAATTATATAGTTTTTACTTGACTGTGTCATAATTTAGAATTTAGACTACAAGATTAATTTTGTTTTCTATTTATTTTGATTTTAGTGAGTTTTTTTTATAATTTATTTTTTACTTTTTTGTTTCTTTTTTATTTTTATTTTTTTTATTTTTATGCTTCCAGACCTAAAACTTGGGCTTTGTAAAAGTTATCATGTTTCTACTCGTGTTTTTAATAAATCTTAAAAACGTGTATTCTTATATATTTTTTTTTTAATTTTATTATTATTTTGTTTTTTAAATTTTATTCTTATCGTGTGTTATTTATTTATTTTATTTTTCACATACCGTGTTCTATTAAATTTTATACCCGCGTTTTACTAAGCACTAAGCATATTGAATCGACCTCTGTTATTACTTTTACGATATCTCGTATAGCAACCTTTGTTTATTCTTTATTTAACTGAAACATTTTCAGCGGCAGTGAAGGTTTGGATCTTAAAAGATTCAATAAAATTTTAAGTAATTCTGATAAAAGGTTGAACCCTAATTTGAAACCTTCGATATATTTTTCTTACTTATATGAACAAGTAAATAAACGGTTTCCAAACTAACATTCTCTGATCTAGTTATAGAAGTGAGGTAAAATTCTTCATGGTTTTATCTTCTCAGTATACCGTGTTTTTAAAGAACTCGTGTCATATCTACATAGACTGTATTAAGTTTCATGTTCATAGAAATTCAAGCGTTATTTAAAAAAAAAAAAAAAACAGTGTCATGAAAATTAACTATGCACATCAAATCCAAATTCCTCTGAATAGATTCTCCCAACATCACGTATTCTCAGAAACCAAGTATTGATCTCCAATCTAAAAATGTTGCAGGTAGTTTACTGCAGCATGACGTAAAAAGTATTACATTATTCAATTTTATTTTATTGTGCATCTTTACATTTTAATAATAATTCTGACGTTTAGGAATTCTTCTTGGCTTACAATTACATAAAATTTAAATACAAATTATACGACATTCTCCAACAAAGCACCGGTTACCAGCTAGATCTTAATAAAAATAAGATTTTTTGTGTGGTATTATTATGTAATTCACCACATCCGTGCACGTTTTAATTTAGATTATTGAATCACTTTTAATTGAATCAATTTTTATTTCTTTACACGTGTATATGTAGAATTTAAGTTACTTTTTAATTCATTTATATCTACTTTAAACGTGTATTTTTTTATTTTTTTTTTTAAATTTTATTGATGCTGACACATGTTCATGTAATTAAAATTCAGACACTATTTACATACGTGTGATAAAGGAATTTAATGTATTCGGTTGTTGTTTGGACTATTACCTTTCATCAATATTCAAAATGTGTTAGATCAATATTGTCCAAACTAGTAGAATTTTTAAACTGCTTTGGTATGCTTTATAAAAAAGAAACAACTTTTTTTAACATATCACTCATGTAAAAACGTTATTAAAATTTAATGTATATACTGAACTCTTTTTGTTAAACATTGAAGAGTGGGTTTATGAAAAGCGTCTGTATGAATTGAAATTAGAAGTTGAACAGTAGTTACTTCAAAAGCTGAAATTCGGGTCTTGG
Organism: Gerris buenoi; assembly: GCA_001010745.2. Classification (NCBI taxonomy): domain Eukaryota; kingdom Metazoa; phylum Arthropoda; class Insecta; order Hemiptera; family Gerridae; genus Gerris; species Gerris buenoi. Next base: position 186,598 of record KZ651683.1, on the reverse strand, counting down.
GTTTTTCTTTTTCATCAATATTCAAGCTTTGCTCCACGTTTTGTTCAAAATATGCAAAGTGGATTAGCTGTTTTATTTTAAAGATTGATTGTAGCCAGCCATCTCATCCGTCGCAACGCTGGCTGAATAGAATCTATTAAATTTATCTAAAATTTTGTGTAGTGATTCCATTTTTAATATTATATAGTGTAGACTTTTATTATGTATGTGTTAGCTAGCATCAGGGCCGGCGCAAGAGGTATACGCCGGGGAAGTGTGACGTCACTTACGTAAAAAAGTGTGTGTTTTTAGGTTAGCTGGCTCATAATATTGAATGTACCACTGGGTTTTATCAGTGCTATTTTACTTTATTATTATTTTTTAATCAATTATGTGTTTTATCATCTATAATGTATACATTTATTGGCTTATTAATGATGTTACTGATATGTGATAAGGTTAAAAACAGTTAAAAAAGCTTTTAATTGAGTAAAAAGAGCACATCTGTAAGTAAGTTATTTTACATTTTATTTGAGTTATTTGTGAGAATTATTTGTTTTATTACCTATAATGTATACATTTATTGGCTTATTAATAATGTTACTAATAAATGATAAGGTTAAAAACAGTTAAAAAAGCTTTTAATAGAGTAAAAAGAGCACATCCGTAAGTAAGTTATTTTACATCTTATTTGAGTTATTTGGAGAATTATTTGTTTTATCATCTATAATATATACTTTTGTTGACTTATTAATAATGATACTAATATATGATAAGGTTAAAAACGGTTAAAAAAGCTTATAATAGAATAAAAAGAGGAAAAAACTATGAAATGCATACAGAACACTAGTAAACAATGATTTGTTTGTAGCCAGTAAAGATTACAAAAAGATAACCTGACGAAAAATTTCGTAGGGCGCCTGACGTCACAGCAACCTTTGTCACTTTTATGTGACCTCTCTGACGCGACGTATTGGCGCCCTAGGCCAAACTAATATATGACGCCCCCCCCCCCTTTCTACCATTCTAAGCCAGCGCCGAGCAGTCGATTCAGCCACTCACTTATAGCAAATATAACAACAAAACAGATAAAACACAACTTATCCAAAAATTATAATTTAATCACTGCTACAATGTAAATAACTTGCTAACTCGAGTTCATTTAAAATAGTTGCCAGTCCTACTTATCTCTCTTCTAGCATACATGGCCCCAGCCCAAAGGGGGTCCGGGAGGCCTCCCCCGAAAATTTTTAGAAAATTAGGTTCAAAATGGTAAATTTTGGGTCTTTCTTTAGAGCTTCTTCAGTTAAAAAAAGCAATCACCTAAAAATTGGTTTAATGTTGTTTTTTCAGAATTTTTGAAACATTTATCATCTAAATCGGTTTTTAGAAAAAAAGGTTTTTACCTTTAACGCTATACTATGCTATTAATTTTTCATGATTCATTATAAAATACCTTCATAATGTCCTATATAGGAACTGAACTAGGGGATACACACTCAACTCAATATATAAATGAACAACCATTAAAGTATGCAAATAAACAAACACAATATAGTTTTAATGTTTGTATCCCACAAAAACATATAAGTGGGAATCCCAGTTTTAAATGTTAATATCAACTTGACTATTACTCCATAAACAATAATAATTTATTTGTAAAATAATTATACTATTAGTTTTAAATGGGTATGAAAAATAATTAAACGTAAGAAATACTCAACCTTATTTTATTCAATTGATTTTTTTTGTAGTTTTGTTGTATTGGAGGGGGGGGGGGATTTTCTCCTCCCCAATGAATCTACCCCTGAGATATCTCCTAATTTAAGTTATTCATCTACTTTTCTTTGTAAAAACATTGACTTCTTGTCCATTTTTTGATGTGGTCCCCTTTAATTTTCAATTTAAGAGATTTCTATTTTTGGTCTTTAGGGGTATAATAAAAAAAAAACCAACTACGTTTCTTTTGCAATATTTCGTCCTTATTCTTTAGGACATTTTCAAGCCATTTATACTTGTTTCCATAGTGTGCAAGAATCAAATTATTTGTCTAATACAAAGTCAATTAAAAAGTAGTCACTGTTTAATCTTTGCTCATGACTCATGTAACCTGTGTGTAAGAGAAATGAATTTTAATTCAATTGACTTTATGGAATTTCTAAAAGACGGAATTAAGAAGTGGGATTTTGGAAAAATCACTTTTTAATTGACTTTGTATTAGACAAATAATTTGATTCTTGCACTATGGAAACAAGTATAAATGGCTTGAAAATGTCCTAAAGAATAAGGACGAAATATTGCAAAAGAAATGTAGTTGGTTTTTTTTTTTATTATACCCCTGAAGACCAAAAATAGAAATCTCTTAAATTGACTTCTTGGTTGGCAAGTATTTTGCGGCGCCCCTCAGGCCTAGCACCCTAGGCAGTCGCCTATAGTTCGCCTATACGGTCGAGCCGGCACTGGCTAGCATTATAGACATATTATTACCTAATACCATATATTTGTTAATAATTGTGGGAATACGGATAACATCAATAATTAAACTTCATTTTCCTTTTTTAGGTCTATCTTGTGCATTAGTATAAATTGTTTTTGCTTCCCCGGTTACCGAAGTTAGTGCAATCATCGTAGTTTTAAATTTTGGGATTGTTACAGAAATTGGTTTCAGGCAACTGGGAATTTTTGTGGTCTCGTGTCTCTCCGTCGATCTAGCCGTATTTTTCCAAACCACCATATCTTCAAAAGTATACTTATCTGAATTTGAAGAAATAGGATGGTTTGTCAAAAGTAGCCCACAGATAATCCCTTATATCAATTTCAACCGTTTGCACCCGTTTCATATTAAATGAAATGAGTCTGACTCCTCTGGAAATCGAAACAACGAGTTAGTTTTATTTTAAAACCTATTTCCTTAAAAGTATTCATCCGATTTGGAAGAAATGCGATTGTTTTGCCTAAAATTGCCCACAGATGGTCCCATATTTCAACGGTTTTTAAAAATGTAATATTGCTTTATAAAAGTTTGACCCCACTGTAAGATCGAAACTGATCAAAATCTCAATTGACTAATTTGAAAGCACGAGTGCGTTTAACGCCCGAGGCCTGTCATAGCGCTTACTGCTCGTGGTGCTTACACCATTTTATCGCCCACCACATGTAAACTAACTATAAAAAACTATTTTTCCGTAATCTTCAAAAACAATGAATGCATTTTAAGGTTAAATCATTACCAAAACAACCCGCAGTTATAAAAATATTGATTGTTTACAAATTGAACAGCTGATGCTGAGAACTACAAGCGCTTCCTGCACGCCGCGGCCCGGCCAGGAAGCGGCCGCTTCTCGAACTACTAGCGGCCCTGTAATGATAAAGCATGCATTATTACCGGCCCCAGGGCTGTAATATATAACTTTACCAGCCGCTCTGGATAGGAATGTTTACAAGTGGAGGGTGATAAAAAAATTTAGTACCTAAATCATATTGATTAAAAATTTTGATTTTTTCACTCTTCTATCGACAAAATAAAAAGGAAAGAAAGGAGTAAAAAGGAATTTTAAAATATGTTAAACATTTTCTTGTTCGTGTCAATAATTATTTTTGAATTTATTATATTACAGCTAACACCTATTTGTTTTAAATTTTTCTTTGACTATTCTGACTAATTTCCTTTCTTCTTTTTTTTCAAATCCACATTGGTGCCTTAATTATGTATTCACTTTTACCTCTAGTCACGATAATCCTATAAACAACTTTTTTTTTAATATAAAAATGAGATTTCAAAATATGTTGATTAAGTCTTGATATTTTTATTAAATGAAATATTTATATTATTTTTATTTCTTCTCAGCTTACCAAAGGTAACGAAAGCATTGTGATCATTCCGAATAATGAAGTTTTCGAATTCATAAAATTCCTGGACATAAATCCGTTTCAGATATTAAAGGGATCATAATTGGTCTCGTATTTATCACAGACCATTTTCACTGGTCTTTTATTACTTTGCTCTGTAAGTTTCATCACCAATTACGCCAATTTTGAACCACTTGAAACTAATATTAATTTTATGAACTACCATAACTTAAAAACTACTCGTCCGATTTTGATGCGATTTGAATGGTATGTCAACATTTTGATTTTGGTCACAATTCGCACAAACATTTTTATAAAAATATAAATCTTTAAAAGTATCGATTTGATTTTAAATTAATTTTAGAGTTTTCTCGAAAAAAAGAAAAAAGAAATGCGCATATTAGTCCAATAATAGGTCTTGAGGGAGATATTTGTGTTTAATGTACATGTTGTATCATCCATTTACAGTAATTTATCCTTCTAATAATTTAATATTTTTATCTGTTCTAGGTGAGTTTCTTATCTGATGAATATTAATCATTAAAGCTCTTTAGATCATTCTGTTTTATCTTCTGAGACATATTGTGATTTGGTAAGCATTTGTATTTATTTCATTGTAGATAACAAGGATTCAGCCTTAAATAAAAGAATTGCGTTAAAAAAATAAATAAACATTGTCTTTGAGCAAAATCTCTGTTACAATTCCCTACTCAATAGTAAAACACAAGTAATTTTTGATTAGTCTGTTGTCAAATGTCCAAACTCATTAGCTAATTAAAGTAGAACGTCTTATCCCAGCACTATAAATATCTCGACTCATAAAAACTAAAGTTAGAACCTTACATCATCGCACTTAACAGGCCATTAACATAAAATGAAATGATAATTTTTATGAAGCAATAAAAAAGAAGTATGAATATTTAAAACGAAGATTATCACTCTTCATATGAACTATTCATTTCCTGAGCAGAAGAAAATAAATTTATCTTCATTTCAATACGGCTATTACATTTCTGATTATTGAACATAAACTATAATTACTAAATGTTGTACAGACGTGATATTAAATAATTTTATTAATTAAGTATGCTTCCGGGCATTTATTTTTTTATTGTACTCATCCGATATTAAAGAGAAATTTGAATTGTTTATTGAAAGTAGCCCACAGATAGTCCCATATAAAATTTATCATTTTGTGCTCATTTAGTATTGAATAAAAATAAAAATATGTGACCAAGATAGAAATCGAAGCAGATTCAAGTATCTTTCACTTTAGAATCATGTGACCAATTCGGCTATAATATGACGCGTGAAAGCTATGTGCATTTTTTTTTAACTTCCGTATTTGGTCTTATGTAGAAGGTTTTTACTTTCAGTTTTGAGTCTCTCTGTCGTCTGTGATTTTGACGAAATTTGGCATACATGTTCACGAAAATCATACCTCTAGGCGAATTTCGATGAAATGGATAATACTAATAAAATGTACCTACGTAAACTCGAAAACTAATAAATGGAAAACTCTGGGCTAAGTAATTAAAACTCGTATACAAGCATGTTTATCTGAGTTGTCTCGGACCGATTTTATATGGTATAATACTAACATAGAAATCGCCTAAAGCAATGTAATACACCAGATGTTCATAATAAAGCCTGTATTAAAAGAACCAGGAGTTTGGCTTAATTTCTTTTTAAATGTAGTGTGAACTATTTTGTGATGTTAGCTCATTGCTTTTTCCAGAAAATTAACTAACATTCTACAAAGAAAGAGAATAAATTTAAAAAAAGCCACCTGCTCGATGCATAAATATTAATATTTAAATTAAATTTAATAAATGCATTTTTAATACTACCATTAATTTAAAATGAAAAATTACCGATCAAGTGCATAATTTAATTAATGTAACTGCGGAAAAAAATGTAGTTTATATAGAAGGTGAGCCAAGTGCATAAGATCGAAGATTTCAATAAATTGTAATTATAATATATNTCTCCCTTAAAATTGAGAATCGGACAGGTGTCAAGAGGACATTTTTTGTTGCTTTTGGGCAGTAGAATCACCCTGTGTATATATATATATATATATGTATAATGAATGTTGAGAAAACCTTGGTGAAGGTCGCATTCCAATCTCTTCTCTCTTAGCCAAATTCATATAAAAATCTTTAAATTCCTTCAGATTCTTTCCTTCAGTTTGCCTTTATAATTATGTGTACTTTTAGTTTCTTTTCTTTCTCATTCTTTCCTTTGTTATTCTATTCTATTGCATTGTTCTTCTTATTTTTTGCAACAATTTTTTCTCCTTGTTTTCTTTTATTTTTTAGGATTCTGATGATTTTTTTTTGTTAATCTTAGTTCATCTTTTGCATTGTAATATTGCTCTTTGTTTTCTTTATTTCTTTCTTGAGTTTTTAAAATGATTTTTTACTCATTTTTCTGAAAATGTAATTTATTAATTTTTTGCCTATTCCATTTACGTTCCATATTCGATATTTTTATACCTATATTTATTTTATTTTAAACATGATTGGTACATTTTTAGAAGCAAAATCATTTGGATTAAATTTAAACGTGTAGAATGATTTGGGAAAGAGAATACTCGTAGAGAGAGGCGCAGACAAATATCATGTACTAGATAAATTAGACCTAGTAGAAATTACTCGGGCAGTGGGAGACTTGGCTAAACCTATGATCTCACAACTTTTTACGCGAGACTTGGCTTATTTTTTTTACACCAGTGTTTTTGTTGGGATTAGTATTGCATTATTTGTTTGTAATTTTAAACATTCTATTGTGAATAATGAAAAGCGGAGAGCCTCTCCACAAAATGAATGTTTATTCCACATATCTAGTTTTATGGGTTTATTTAACCACATAAGCTTACGTGGCTATATTTATTTCTTATTGTAGGCACTGATGATGGCCGAGAGGCAGAAAACTAGTTATGTGGAATGAACATTAATTTTGTGGAGAGGCTTTCCGGTTTCCATTATTCTATTGACATCGACTCTACTTGCGCTCTTGATCTTCATTCTATTCTGACTTCATCATTGATTTTTTAGACAAAAATAATCTGTTCGTGCTTAAGGCCAATCTTACTTGTAAATCATCAAACTATAAACAAACAACAAACAATTCCTATGTATGAATACAAATGTTTTGTTGCTGCTTTTCTTAGACTTCCACGAGTTTTCTTGTTATCATAATATTTTCCTTTTGAAAGAGATACGTTTAAACGAGTGACTTTGTTGAATGAGTCACGGAATCAGTCACTGTGTGACAATATGTTCCAATCCAGTGACTAACCGACCTGTTTGAGTTAAATTTCTCAACGCCTTGTTGCTCTGCTATTTGACCATTTATTACGCTAACTTGTGGTTGAATCATACCCGGAGATTTCACTCTGTTAGTGTAACGGCTTTGTTCCCACTTCTTTACCTCTGTTTAATGTTCATTTTTTATTAAATGTACTTGTTATTCAATGTTTGAGGTCTGTCTTTAACGCGTTTAAAGAATAAATTAGCATATGTAAGGAAAAAGACTTAGTCTTCACTGAATACTTGATTCAAATTGAATCATTTCTTGTTCCTTCATGTGAATTGTGGTTGGACATTGAATTCATTTGTAGAATTTAAGTTAAACAAATCTTGTAATTTACGGGCTTATAATCTTGGTACGGTAACTGGCATTATCATCGGTGTACGGCCCTATTTTGGTTATGAAGTACGAAAGCGCTGGTTTTTCCTTAAACATTATGTGAATCAATAACCAGGGAATATAAAATATATTTAAGAATATTTTATGCACCTTTAGGATGTATAGTACTAGTACTTATTTATTTTTTCGAATATCGATAAAAAATACTTTTGTCACTATTATAATGGAACGCCTTCGTGAATATGGAATAACATCATCTGTTTAATATAGATTGATATCTCACAATATAATATAAAGATATATAATTTTATTGATCTATTTTATGTTTTTTTTTTTTTTTTTTTTTTTTTTTTTTTTTTTTTTTTTTTTTTTTTTTTTTTTTTAATTTTTTTTTTTTTTTTTGTTTTTTTTTATAAATTTATATATATATTTGCGTATTTGTTATAATTCAGAAGTGTAGATCATTGTAAATGTATGATAAAGGTAGGAAGCCTTTGTAAAGGTAGATAATATAGGTTAAACTTAGATTTTGATAAAATCGCATGCGCAGTAGAGATTTGAGTTTATTTATCTGTAAAAAGATAGGTTACTGTACTAAACCACGCATACTAGAATGTTCCTTTAGGCTGAAGCTGTAGGGGCGGATTTAACTGTTTTATTACCCTTTTTCCGCCTTTCTTAATACTTTAAGACCTTTTCTTCTCTTACCTAAAGAACGGGAGACTATTATTTATCTAATCTAGAATTTTTTTATTTATTTACAGTAATTTTCAAACGATTGTCTCTATTTTTTCTAGTTCTGTTAATAGACCATTACGCGTCTAGTGCGGAAAGTAGCATTTTGCATGCAAGTGGTGGAGTTTACACCCGAGCGACAGCCAGGATGTATAGTAAAACCCCACGGCAAAGCAAAATGAATTTTCGCATTAGTTGCGTACCGTACTTTATCTACGATTGTTGGATTTTAATAATAAATACTGAAAAAAAAAAATTAATAAACTTGATGTATTTAAGTTCGTATTATTATTTTGATAGAGATGACATTAATTCATTAGTTTTTGTGCCGAATTAAATATTTCGGTGGGCATGAGGCGTATTATTCTCCTCACTTATGTCGCGTCATAATAACAGAAATCACACATTGTTTTACACTAAAAACTCGATTTAAACAATCAGCAATTTAGTTATGTTAAATGTAAACAAACACGCTAATCCGCAATAAGACGGAAATAAAGAAGAATTTTGAACGCGCATGCGTAATGAATACAACTACGAAAAGAATCACTTTCTACGTATCTAAACAGATATAAAATGTTTATATTTCGTATGAATCACAGATGAAATTATTTTTTCATTCCAATTGAAGTATCGCCCAATATGTTTGCTTTTTGTCTGTTCTTTGCAAGCTATGAGGTGATTGTTTTTGGAAATCATAAAGTCAGATATAGAAACTAATTCTTCAAAAATTCTATAACCATTTGTATTTTTTATTTTATTTTATTTTTTTGTTCTTTTTACTTACTTATACATATTACATGACTGTATAATGTAAGAAAATATTTATATTTATATTTCTAACAAGCAAACAAAACTAATAGAACTTAAACAAAAAAATAGAAATTCATTTATCAAACTTGGTTTAATATTAATTAATAGGTAGTTAAAAAACTTCTGAAAATTTAAATCAGATATTTTTGTATCAATTAATAATTATTTTTAATACATCATATTTACATAATTTCATAGAATTATTATATTTTGCTTACTGATTACTTTAGGTGCTTAGATCTAGATATATCTTTTATAATAGACATTTTATGTTAAAGGTGATTTTCTACTTAAATAAAGAAAATAAATGAATAATTAAAACTTGTATAGCTGCGTTAATATTTTATTGCTTCAGTTGTAATAACGGCTAGAAGTTTTTCCGCTAATTTTATAAGTTGAAGTTAATTTTCACCTTGCCATTTAAAAGGTCTGGTAACCGCAACCTTTTAGTTATAAAGAAGATTAAGTATGTACTAAAAATTTAAGGAGTAAGTTATGCGGGTAAGGTACATTCAGCCTTCTTGTAATATATTCCATTCTCTTAAATCTTTTGACTTAATTATCTCCGACTCTTTTTGCCGTTTCAACTTTATATTGCAGTGATGTTTTCTAGTCTATTTCTTGTCTGTTTTAACAATACAACGTACGGGTAACAAATTTTAAATGTGTTTTCTCTATTTTATGTTTTACCGGAGTTCACTAATTTAGTTTGTTGTTTAATTATCCTTCTTGGTTTTCTCCTGGACTTTCTTGTATGTAGGTAAAGTCCTTATCTATTTTCCCATTAAGTGAGTTTTCGCCTTCTTACATGTTATTAACATGCTAGAACCATCCTTTCTTATCACTAACCCTAATAATATTCACGAGTTAAAAACACCTTTTATGTTACTTTGTCCGTTTCTTGTAAAGGACTTTATCGTACCTTCATTTATAACTGTGTATATTATGTAAATAACGAAAGATTGTTTTTTTGTGTCACTCGATATTGTTGCTATCTCTAATTATGTACAATGTACATGTCATACGTGACTAATGATTGTATATTTTTTATATTATCGTTATTATGTTTGTTGTAAGTCCTTTGTTAAAAATTATCTAATTTTTTCCTTAAACCTGATATTTTTAAAATTTGTACTTTTTAAATTACTTTTTTTAAAAAAGGTTAAGTATTTTCTATTTACGAATGCCAGATTTTTTTTTATTCTCACCAGATATATCTGGGTGACATAAATACTTTCAATAATTATTATTCTTTCTATTAGGGAAGGATAACTCGTTGTGCCCCTGAACGAGGAAAGTAGTTGTTTGACTTTGTAAAGAACGGGAATCTTATTCTAATCGCACCCTAACAACAAGTATAGGATTAGTCCATCCATTTTTATTGCCCTTTTATTTTCTCTGTAAATATTTTTAAAATTATCATATCGTTTTAATTTATAATGGTGTATTTTTAACTTCAATTTTTTACTGAAATGGAGGAAGGAGTAGAATATTTTTTTATCTTTCTAAGATTATAGTCTTGAAAACAAAACCTAGCCTCTCATTATGTTTCACACCCTATCTCTAATTGTTTTGCCCTTAAGGCCTCCTGATTGTGACCTGTGTGAGAGCTTTTGGGGACCAATTCGCGTCAAACTTAGTCTCATTGGATTCCAAACCCCTGTCTGTGGTTACTTAATAACTATTTACTGCTAGCTTTTCATTACTTTAATCTCACTGCTCTTGGGTCTTCACATTTGTTTTATATGTAGTCATTACATTGCCTCAATAGTATACTGCAAGAGGTGACTAATACTTAAAAGAGCCTATAGATGTTTTATAATTTTAATGTCACTGTACTTACTCACATTGGTTTAATATGTAGTCAATACATTAGCTCAATAGTATAGTGTAATGTAAGAGATGTCTCTTTGCCTCTAAGAAGAACCTATAGATGTTTTTTCTGCTATTATTATTATTTTCACCTATTAAGTGTGAGATGTACTTCATTTACAGCTACGCGTGTAAGTTTTATGTTAAGGGTCACCATACTGTATATAAATTATTTCACTATAGCCGCGTGTAAAATGCCTCGGGGAGAAATTTTTACACAATTGTTACTTAATGTACTATTCTTATCAACCCTTGCAAACCATGACAGGTTAACGACAACTGACGGAACATAAGTTTACCAATAATGTATAATATTGACGTACACATGTTTTGAGAATAAACTAGAATATTAGAGCATAATACTTCAATCCTTTAAATTTTAAAATAATAAAATACTTTATTACATCGCAAAATAATAAATTTGAAATAAACGACGGTGTGACACTAAGCTACCTATTTTTATTTTTTATAGAACGATGCCTATAAATGTTCACTATATTTTCAGAGATAAAAATATAGCATTCATTTCCCCATCATATGTTTACATTTCAAATTTTTAAGCAACATACAGGTCTTTATTGTACATAAACATTTGTGAATAATATAGTAGATATTCGTGGAAAGGAACCCTATAGAGATTTCACTAGAAGGGTTAATACAGAGGTTGTTTATTTTAGAAAAACGGACCCTTTTTAGTATGATTCCGACACTTTCAATTGAAATTAAAATTTTATTACATTTGTATAGTACTTGAGATATCTGTCGTACTAATCCTAACTCTACAAAATTACTTTGTTTAATTATAACTTAATTAATTATAAATTATAACTAAATTATAAATTTGCTAATTATGATTAATATGAGTGCATAATATTAATTCTTTTAACACAGATTTTGTGGTAGGGAATTGTAATGTAAAACATTATTATGCGCATTTAAAAAAAGAAAAAAAAAATCTGGATTACTAACCATAATACAATATAAATATATACAAAATCATATTGAAGTATACCACTACCACTATCAGTGAACTAAGTAGCTGCTCATTATCAGCATTCTTAAATATACCACCATCAGTGAACTAGTATCTGTTCTTCATCAGCATTCTAAAGTATACCACCTTAGTGAACTAGTTGTATTAGTAGTAGCTAGTAACTAGTAGTTGCTGTTTGGCATCAGCATTCTGATGTAACGGTTCCAACGATTAAAAAGTTCTAATATGTAGTCCATTCAAAAACAAATCTAACGTTATAAGCCGTTTTCCCGGGAAAAATCTAGAAAATATAGCTTTAAATGTGGACGGAGAAAGGCCGGGTTCGAATCCCCACTGAAAAGACGTTATTTTTATGATACATTTAGGTAAAATGTTAAATTATTATTAAATGAACCTACGAAAACATGAAAACTAATAAATGGAAAAGACTGGGCAAAGTAAAAATAAACTCGTATATGAGAAAGTTTGCCTGAGTTGTCTCCGACTTTTTGGATAGATTAGGATCAAAAAAACGGTCCGAGAGGTAGGCTAAATTTAACCCACTTCCTCACTAACTAGAAAGTTTAAATTTGCTAATGCTCTGCATATAAAAAAAATGCAAATAGTCATTAGTTTTAGAAAATTACAAAATCTATAAAAGCGTATCAAAATATATATTTGAATTTATTTGTTTATATGTGAAATTGTATTGGAAATAATATATATTATTCATGATCAAAGAGTTTTATTAGGGTTCTGAGTATTTTGATTTTAACAGTTCAATCGCCTTTCTCTTGTATACAACTCATATATAACTCATTATGACTCATTTCCTTTTTCTAATTTCTTGTGCAAGGTTTGGCGCCCTCCCCAATTTCCTCGAAATCTACGCCAATTGGAGAGTTACACATTTTAGTGTCACATGTTGATATAACAGGATTAAGAATGTCAATGATTTTATATTAGAACCATATGTTATTGAGTTAAACAATGACGTATTTAGTGTTTGCTGTGCTAAGTTATGTTGCATGTTGTCATAATACCATATTATTCTCTTTAAAATGTTTACTCATCATTGATAGAATCTATGAAATATTCTGAGTCTCATTTGAATTTCTTTAAAATTTATTCGAGTTTGATTTTTTATGGTTAGTTTGAAGACATAATATTACTACTCATGTTCTTTATATAAGTTTGGAACTTCTGATTTTTCTTCTAAAATAAACATTTGATTAATAAAAATGTTGCAAGTAAAATAAACTTTTTTTTTTTTTTTTTTTAATAATTAGGTAATATCGAAGAGTAATTAAGGCTGTAGGCTGACGGTCGTTTATAAAATTTAGATAGATTCTTAATACTTTATTGGTCGTAAAATTGGATTTTATTATCGTCGATATGTTTTCCTGCACTTAAGTGTTTTAATGCCAAAGTTTAAATTTTTTCTACTGTAGTAATTTTTTGTTTTAAAAAATAAGATTTACTAAATAAAATTTGAACACTACTAGCAAAAAGGTAAAAATCCATAAATAAAAATGAGCCGCTATTTTATTTTTATTATTCATGGCTCTTAAAACCAATCGCTTATTCAGTTCACTTTATAAATAGTCAAACGCTTTGTTGAGTAATAGAAAATATCTACCACCGTTCACATGCGAAATGACTGTATGAACATTAGTTCATAAAATATATGCAATGTTATGCTAAACTGTACCCTCCTTTACCATTTGGCCATTAAATAGTTGAGAACTCTAGATCACTACATATTTTTAATAAATATAATGCTAAAAGTAAAAACAATTAAAAGTGTACTGTAATACAGTGATTTCTCAAAGTTCAAAAAATAAATTTTGACACACAGTTGCTGTGAATTAATTTACCCCTTTTTCTATAAATATATATATTTTTTATGTATTTATTTTATTAAATCAAAAACTAGTACATAGTATGCTTCTTAAAAAATGGAAATTTAATAAATTAGAGAGCTTAAAGGATTTTTTGGTTACAACTAAAAGATTTAATTACCAAGTTGATTACTTGTATTTTTCAGTTTCATTACATTTATTCTTTTGTTTATTCGGGATAAGTTTGAACCTTATCCTTTTTTCCCAATTTTTTTTTGTTGTTGTATATTTATATTATATTTTACAGAGGAAAGCTTTATTCTGGAGGAGAGTTTTTTTTTTAATTTAGACGGTGGAAGATACAGTTTATCCATATATTTAAGTTTATAATTATTTTACTAAGGTTCGTTGTTTGGTTATCTTTTATATTAAGTCACCAAGTTACTAGTTAATATTTTCATTTTTTACATCCATACGAACAACCATCGATTGGTGAGGTAACTATAATTTTGATCAGTAATAACCGTTTTTAAGCTGGCCTAAAACCGTTTTTATTATTTTAAACGCCAAATAATTTGAGAATGACCCTTATTTTTTTTTTTTTTTTTTTTTTTTTTTTTTTAAGTTAGGAATTAAATATTCCTTTAATTCTATACTTTATTGTTTCATAATGTTAAAATCCTATAAAACCATTAGTATATTCATTTAACATTTACCTGCTGGTCAAATTATAATCATTATTAACACTGGGAGACAGACATCCCGGCGCTGGAGTCTATTTTTCTCTGTCTGTCTCCCAGTGTTAATTATGATTATAATTTGATTTAAAATGAATTATATTTATCATTATCTATATTTTATGAATGGGAAAATCTTATGATTTTAATTATTAATCGTGGAAATATCATCTTTCTTGGTTTATCTCCTTGGACACAGATGTCCTGCCGTTGTGAAAATCTTATGATTATAAAAAAAATTTCCTTTGAAATGGCAATTTACGTTGTTGCTCTTGTTTTGGTCAGTAGAGTAGACTGGTTGTACACTCATTTTTTCATCGTCCAGGTGTAGGAACAATGCGCAAAAATCTTGTTCTCCGACATTACAAAATCACGGAATAGAAATTTCATTCCATTTTTTTTTTAAATGCGGTCATCCTTTCTGATGTTTTATCTGGTGCGTCCCAGAATCTGGTAGTCTATAGGTACACAGAAAGATAAGGATCGGGATTTTTCCAAATGGATTGATGGGAGTAGATGAATTTATTAATGGCAGTTCTTTGGTTGAACAATGTTATCTCTTTGGAATTGTTGAACGTTCAAAAGCACTCTAGGATTCAGGATACAACTCGCCGCGTAATAGTGATTTCCTCCTACATTAGAAACATTATTCTAAAACAGCGCTACGAGATTACTTAATCTAAACACCAATTTCCTTTAGTTGTTTCACATTCAAGAAACTTCCTATTCTTGTCGGGAACGCATTATCTAAAGATTTTTTTTTTTTTTTAATGCTAAAACTTTGTTTACCCAAAACTTGGTCAATAGAGCAATACAATTTATAATTTTTCATTTTTTCCGTTCATACTGTGAATATTTTATTTATTTTTGTCTCGCAATAATTAATTTGTAAGTTACAGTAAATAAATTTCATTTTTTTTATATTCCTTTTTATTTTAAAATTGTTACTTTTAATTTTAAAACACTTAATTAATAAAATTTTCATAATTATTTGTAGTGAAGAGATCTTACACTGACAGTGAAATATTTTTATATATTTCGTATATTGTTTTCTACTATAATCTGATATTTCAACACAACATTGATGTACAACTATTGCTTCCGAGCTTACCGAAGGTAACGGAAGCCTTGTGTTCACTTTGAGAAGAAAAAAGTTGTATGCCTCCGATTTTAAAAATTCCGAGACAGAAATCCGTTTCAGACATCAGGGAACATTTTTGGTTCCGTGTCTGTCTGTCTGTCTGTCTATCGGTCTGTGTGTCCGTGAATCATGAAACGTGCGACGATAACTTGAGTAAATGTCGACCGATTTTGATAAAATTTAGTAGACATGTTCATTTTACCAATGCTCAGGTCGAGTTCGTTGGACAACCTTATCCGTTCCAGCGTTCTTCAAATTTAAAATTGGAATTTTCGGTTGGGAAAAAAATCAAACCATATCTATTCAATGAGAAGAAAATTTTTTTCAAATACAATTTTTTAGTAAAACCTACAGCGACACCCCTTAAAATAAAAAAAAATGGTCGTAGCTGAGTTGAAATTTTTTAAAAATTAACGCTTTGTTTATTTGAAAAACTGGTTGCACAAACCAGGTCTGATTTTTAATGATCTACAATTTTNTGAAAGGTCCAGCCTGTGTGACATAACTTTAGATCTACAGGAGGACCCCTCCTCAAACAGAACGATTAAATTCTGCAACCCCTTGGTGACTTCAGGCCTAAACGTCACCAAGAGGTTGCAGAATTTAATCGTCCTTTGTTTTAAAATGTGCCTACATTTTATTTTTTTTAATATAGATTTTACAAAAAAGACTTTGAATTAACTATGAAAAACGTAATTGTGAAATTTTACTATAAAATTCGGAATCTTTTCTTGCTAATTACGTAAATACAACTTCATATTCTTAAATTAATAATAAGATTTGAATTTCATGTTTAGATTGTAATTCCAGTATAGTTCATAACCCTGATGATGTAAATATATTTCACAAAACCAGTTGGTTAAACTATGTTGTTTTTATCAAAAACCGAACATTTTTAGTATTAATAAATTTTCTATCAATTAAAATTTAGAATACTCACTATAGAGACTTGGCCACATGTACAAAATTAATTTATAAAGTTTTGAGCTATTTTCAAAATTGATATACTTATTTATAACACTTAAATTGTAAAATTCAAAATAGGAATCGTCCTATTTTTTTCCTATATCGATACGAGTGGTTTGTGAAATACAAAATTAATCTAATTCAAGTCAAGGAAAAGTGCGCAGTCTTAAAAGACGTATTTCTCTTATCCAAGGCGTGAAGTTAAGATGGGCCATGACGTTCGCACTATGTGCCACTCTTCTCATATGAAGGGAGTAAATGTTTGGTAGAGCGTGAAGAGTCTCCCCTCTTTGTGATACGATGTGACCAAGAAGTCCATCAGCACCCTCAATATCCAGTTACAGCTCACCGGAGCACCTCAGCATCGGCCGGGGATACCAAGAGAAGTGGTGTATAATGCGACCAATAACACTCTCCACTCGCCTTACACTCCTACAATGCGCTACTTTACTCCGCCTCTCTTATTGGACCTATTCTTCAATCTCAGGGGACCTTTTTATCTTCCAGGAAAAAAGAACCATCTATCTATCTACGTCTAGAGTAAAGCCAGAAGAATAAAGAGAAAATAAAATAATTCAAATTTTATGTAACCTAAAGTAAAATAGAGTAAATTATCTATAGAGAAACTATTTAGAATAGCATTTTTATATTTAAAGTATAGTCCCCATCAGAGAGGAGAGAAAATATTATGACTTATTGAAGACGCGGCCAAGAGTTCAGATCATGCGAATCCTTGACATGTGGATCATGATAAATTAAAAATATATAAATATATACTATTAAATACTTGAAGAGATATCGGTGACTTTTAAAAGTGCATTACTTTAAAAATGACTATATTAAACAAATAAATTTGATTTATGTTTATGTATCAAAACTAAAAAAATCTTAAATAATTGTTTGTAATACTTGGGTAAATTTTTCAAGAATTTTTTTTTTTTTTTTTTAATTCATGTCACGCTATAATTTTTTCTAGAGTATAATTTTTGTGAAGTACGACTATAGGATTAAAAAAGAAAGAAAAGCATTTACAATTTTTCTTTAAACATTTATGAATGCAAAAAATTATGAAATTTGAAAATTAAGTTAATAAAAATTTTTCAATGCCAAGTTTACGGGACTACTTCTTCACATTGCTCCCGCCATTTGAAAAATAATATCGCAATCACTTTGTTATAATGTAAATATTTTGTATTTGAGTCAATAGAAATCAAAATTTATGAATACATTTTTATGAGTTTTAATCATAATTGGTATAAATTCATCTTAATCACTTACGATCCGCATTGTACCGTGTAAAGTGGTTTATTAAAAACGAATTTATATTATATATTTCAGAGAAATAATTATATTTACAAAGTAAAATAAATATTTGACATATTCTAGGTAATTAGTTTATTTACATAATTTCAGAGATTCATTAATTAAAATCCTTGGACGGAAGATGAGCCTATTAAGCTTATGTGATAGATTTAATTGGCTCATCTAGATAAAATATCAAAACGTTAACTTGCCTTCTTAGATGTTACTAATTTTGAGTAAAAGGGCTTGGGCAAGGATTGCTAAGTTAAAAGCTAGCTTGGCTGGTCCTTAGTTAAAGTTCAGAAGGTCTCTTGTATCCTAATCTTATCTTAAAGACGAGTTCCTAATCTTCTTATTATCTGAGAACATCCTCCTTCCATTCAATATGACACCAGGCCCTTTCCGGCTTCCACCCGAGTCTTTATATTCTTACCTCTTGAAAAATACTTGACACTTTCTATAAGCTGAATAATACCACTAGGTACTGATAAAATCTTAATTAAAAGTGAGAAAAAATAGCTTAAATATGTTGGTTACTATTTTTCCACATTGTTTTAATATTTCTATTACTTTTTCTTTAATGTTATGTTAATAATAGTGTTAGTACCAGCAAATATAGTAAAGTAACACATTTTATTAAAGATGCCAAGAAAAGGACAGGAACCATTTTTGAAATTGACTGTTTTATTACAGATTTCTGAATTTCCACTAGGTTCGCACAAGTAAGACTTTTCAGTTTAAGGCTCTCTTTGGAGGATATTTCAGCTTCTTGCATTGTTAATTTGAATTTTCTTTCATTGAATAGACCAGTACTTAACAAATTATGTCACCAAGAAAGTAAAATTCTCATTTTGTTCCCTTGTTTAAATAACATTGTTATTATCTTGTTCGCTAAAACGTAACTTATTAGTAGTTGTTCTTGCTCACATGCTTTCCGTTCTAAATATAGAACGGCACGATTAGCTCGAAGCAAAGAATGCTCGTGTAAAAGTGATTTTCCGGATGATTGCGTGGGAAGATTCGAGGTTTGAATGAGCATTTTATTTTTACCCAGCTGGATTAAATTTTAATAGACCTATCTACCAGTCTAAGATTAAGAGGCAATTAGTTGTTTCTAGGCTTAGTCATTCGACAAATTATTTCCTAAGTACCCCCGTGTCGTTTTACTTCGTGTGACGTGTGGCCTGTTCTCAAAATACAAATAATTTACCATATGATTTAATAGACGTTACTATTTTTTACAGGAAAGACTGTACGTGTATAGTTTCCTAATAAACTGTTACTTAATAATTAAAATAATTCGTTGTTCATTTTAAATGAAAAGATTGAGATCTATGAAGAGTTTGTAGTAAGTTTTAGTGCCTTAGTCATGAGTATTTAGAAACAGGACCCAGATGCTATGTAGAAAAAGAAGGAGGACTATTAGGTTTTGGCAAGAGTTAAAGAAAATATTACCCGGCCGACTTCTTGCCCTTTACTTTGAGAAGAGCCGTTTTTTTATTTATGCACCATCCTTGGCCTATTGCCTGAATTCAAAGAGAAATTGGATTATCTGATTTCAAACTGTCGTTACTGCCTTTGTGCAGTTAACTAACAACCATATGGTTCAAACTAAAGAAAGAACTTGGCGATCTTCGTTACCAAGAAAGAAGACCAAGTCCCAATGCTTTACTTACCAAATGCATACTCATACTACCGTCATATTTTCATCCTTGGCCTAATGCCTAACCCGACGAACTTAACTGACAATTGATGAAGCATTGAGCGGCATATTACTACTGTTGCTTTTATAATCGTACACACAGATGTTTAATAGCGGAAAAGAGTCGTCACTTTTGACACCTTCTTCTTTCATTACAACTACTTTATTGCACCATTGCTTCATCCTTGCCAATTTGGCACAAGATAAATAGTTTGTTTATTGGTTAAGAAGTGTTTGTTTACTAAGATTCCAAGGGTGGAAATTAGTAAGGATCAGGATACTTGTGCCAAACTAGTATTGTCACGCGAAGTGCAGCTTGTGAACCGTGGCAGCGTGAGAACTTCCTGGACCTGGCAGACACGTTATTTTTTTGCTCGCTTCAATTTGAATTTTCCTAGCACAATACTTATCTTTTAAAAGCAGTATTCTAGTGGGTATTATTTATAACGATGTCTTTAAAGCGATATAACGGCTAAAACGTTTCCCATGTCGTACTTCCAACCTTATATTTATCTACTTATTGCTATTTATCTACCAACCTTAAACCTTGAAACCTATTTTTATTTTTATATAAAAATAACAGATTGAAATTTTTATTTTTGTTTTAGGTAAGTGTCCTTTGTGATCACACAAAAAACTATTGCATAAAACTGACTGAGTGACGAAGTCGCAAGTATACGATTTTCTTTTCTTAAATCTATTTACTCTAATATACTTAGGTTAGAACTAATACTTTAACCTAGATAACTATTTTATTGTACTGCAATAAAATGCATTTTTTAGCACCTTATCACCACTTTATGAGTTGCTTCTTGGTTGATAGTTTAATATTTTTTTTTTCTATTCACTTATTCTGGTATTTATTGATACTTACTTAAGCTTCTCCCGTTGAGCCAAATGTTCGGACCCAAGGTGAAATGAAATATTCTATTCTACCATCTTGGTTCGGACAAACTATACTCTTTTTGCAATTGGTATTAACTTTTCACACTCAGATTAGCCAACCTAAATGAGAAAAAAAATAAATCCACTAGGACTGTGGGAGGGGTAGGACCAGTGAAATTTCTATTTCCCTAGTTGGCCCGACCTTCTCAAATTCAAAATCCAGTGCTCTCATTGGCTCCCCTCCACATATTTTAGATTTCCCGCCCTGTCATAAGTCAATACTAATTGTAAAATGAGTATAAATGTCGCCTTTAACATCTGAAAGCCTTTTATTGGTTTCCTTAATAAAAAATTATCCTTGCCCTAAAGTCGACGTATAACTTATTGGAACTATGTTATTAAATAACTAAATACTCTCGCATGGTGACTTCCCACAACTCTTATTTCCTCAGAGATTTTTTTTTTTAAAGCAATATCTGTTTTAATATCTTCTCAGTGATTACTTTAATAAAATTTTTATATGAACCAATAATAATGTTCTTACTGGAATTTATCTATCATAGTGACAACCACAGATTATTCTTTTTGTCCCGACACAATACTTACTCATATAAAAATATCTCATTATTTGGCATTTATTGATATAAATTAATATGAAAGTTTCTTATGCATATAGTTAATTTTATCAATTTAAACCCTAATAAGAGAAAACATTTTGTCAGACCTTATATTTATTTAAATTATAACTGCGCGCATACTTTGCATCGTACATATGAACATGAACATAGCTAGTTATATTTATACAGCTAGTATTTCTCTTTTAATCTCATTTTGTTGAATAGTTTCTAGTGTTGTTATTTTGATATCGTTACTACACTAGTTTATTTCAATAGTTTATTTTCACATTTAATTCATTTTTAGGTCCACATATTTTGTGAACTTCTTTATTCGTTTTCTTTTTTTCAATTCAATAGCGGGAGATTGAATTGTATGTTTTTTTGTTTTTTTTTTATCTTGTTGTGATAACATTATAGTTTATAATAGTTTGCGATGATCTCTTGATATTTATTTCTAGTTGATCATTTATATCGATTTGTGTAACTTGTCGGCTTCGTTATCTTTTTTGAAGATTATTTTTCCATTCGATTGATATTAAATTATATAATCGTTTTGGCTTTAGTGTTTGTCAGAATCTACATTATCTTCCTCCTATTTTTTNTAATTCTTATTTTTGGAGTAGTTGGGTCTTTTAGGGTATAAATAAGTACAAATTTACTTTTCAATTAATTATATTTTTTTTTTTTTTTTTTCATTTTTTTTTTTTTTTTTTTTTTTTTTTTTTTTTTTTTAGTGATATATACATTTTTGTTGAGCGTCTATTTTAGGAAGTTATTATCACAATCGAGTAAATCGATTATTGAAGAATATTTATTTTTCATATGTGGACCATATGAAAAATATAAATTCTTCTATAATCGATTTCGATTATAGAATTATTCGTAGTTGTGATGTATTTGTCCTTTAGGTTTAGATTATGTAAAGGATTTAAAAGTATGTTCAGTATATTCACGGACTTTTTTAGTTTTTGTAAAAATCTCATGTAACTTGATACCTACTACATATATTGTTATCTATTTGACTCGTTCTTGTTCTTTTACTTCAAAGAACAAGATAATAAATTGATCAAGCCCTACTGCTTTTATTACCATTTATTATTTATTTATTAACTTCATTATACTTATCCTAAAGCCTTTGTGGATTGTCCATTTTTTATAAAACAAATAAAGGTGCTTATTTAAGGAAACCCAACCCAAGTTATCGTTTCAATTAAAGATGGCTCAATATTTCCACAGGTTTTGGTACTTTTCCATGGAAACCTTAGTTATTCGGGAATTTACCCAAGTCCCTAAGTGTATCCGCACCTTTACCTTAATTCCCAAGTGTATCTGGATATTCCAATAGACCCCGTGTAATACATACTTGATTTTTAAGTAGTTCCTCTTAACATTTTTATTATAAAATTGCTACATCGTCTTTGGGGTTAAAAACTCTTCAGTGTTCTCAATTTATAACGATTTAATAAATTTACAGTGCTTTAGGACATTTTAGCCACATTTTTAACCAGTCACTCATTACAATGATGACCTATTGTACTTTAATTATTCTGATAAAATGATTTAGAAACATCAATCTAATTTTATTTTTGACGGAATAGTATCAGTTTACAATTTTAATTTTGAATATTATATAAAAGTTAATTCTTTAACACAACCTTATTTATGTCAGTTATATATATAACCTCTGATTATTAAAATAAAAAATGAATGAATCTACGTCTATAAGAGAGTTAAAAAAAAACATTTTATTTACTGAAGTCAGACAGAGTTAGCAGAATATAGATAAGAAGGAAGAAGCAGGAGGATGAGAAGAGGGAGAGATTGTTATCAGTAAACACTATCACACCAACACAGAGACAAACCTCTACTAAACTCATTTTAATACATCCACTTCTACACACGCGCAGTTGCTACTGAAGAATCTATCTACAGAGGCAGCACAAGTGACCTTTAGCATTTTGTGAATGGACCAAGAGATAGCTGTTAGTGAGGAGTAGCAGTATATATAACTAGCAGTCTTGCTACAGCTTCTTCAACCCAGTACCATCTGGCTAATGTATTATAAAACTCCCCTTCTATTCTTTCTCCTCTCATTTCTTTTAAACATACATTATGTAAACCGCATCACATTCTCTGTTTTTAGTTATTTACTAAATATGGATCTTCCTTTATTTTCGATTTTTTGTTTTTTTTTTTTTGTTTTTTTACTTCTCGATTCAATTATTATCGTTTAAAATTTTGTCACATACTAAACTCCATAAACTGAATCCATTTTTTGTTTAACTATATAATTCTAAATATATAACTAAAAGTAATTGGATACTAACTGCTACAACTTTATTTTTTATTCTCCTTGTTGGTCTCTCCTAAAAGATACAAAGCAAAAATATCGACCTCATAAGTTACTTTTCATTAGTGGCTGAAGATTACTCTTATTTTTAAACTTATTTAAGTTATCTTTCGGATATAACTTATTTTCATCATTTAAAAACCCGTAATGCTGCTAAAATTAACTGTTTCTAGAAATAAAATAAAATCCTGGTGAAATAATTACACTCTTATGTATTAAGAATCTTGATGTATTGTTACGTATATATTGGCTTTCTTAAAGTATAATTCAAGATATTAAAATAAAATTTATATTTAATCAGAAAAAACAAAGGCTTAACTTAACTTATTTTAAAATCTTGGGCAAAGCGTGCATTGCATGATTACTTCAACATCTGGATTTTTCATTGAATGTCGCTTGCTATTATTTATTTGTTCACTGCAGTCTAAGAAATGTTAATTTATTAGAATTCTTAAAGTAGTTAAAAAATAGTCAACTTTTTAATGCGATTTCCTTCTTTAATTCCATTATTAATTGTAGTGAGGGTATTTTTATTAACCTTTTTATTCGTGTAGAAACCATTTACTTTAAACTTTCGATGTTTGTATAAATATAAATATATTATTATACCTACGTGATATTTTAAAATTTATTTAATTATATGTTTTAATTAAAATAATAATTTAGGTTTCGTTTTCCGAAAGAATAGTGTTAAATTATGACTAATTAATCTCAAGTTATTAATTTAAATGACGTTTTTGTCTATATTGCCCTGATAATAAAATTAAATTGCTACTAGAACAGACAAACATACACCTTGCTGAAAGTAGCGTTTGACTGAATAAGTAATTCATTATTTAAAAACTCAGACTCAGAGCCCCTCTATATTAGTCGTTGCAGATGCCTCGCAGCTCAAGTCCCAGCCATGGTATCTTATTTGAAACATTTTAAGGTCATATTAGATGTGTGATATCTAAGTTTCAATTTATGTTAGGTTCTCCAAATACCCTAATATTTTATTTTATTTTTCAAACACTTTATTCTTCTATGAAATAAAAAAATNCTGCTTTGCTGTACTTCTTAGCTGCACATAAAGACATGCAGGAGAAGGTTTACGAGGAAGTATCTGTAATATACGGACAAGATAACTTCAGACCACTTACTAGACAGGACCTCAACTCCATGACTTTCTTAGATATGGCAGTTAATGAAGCACTAAGGTGGTCAGCTCCAACTGGCATCATTAAGACATTTAAACAGAACATGGATGCAGGTATCTTAAGTTCCTATTATCTATTTTATTAACACATTTTTAATGAGTCCTCAATGGCAAAATTCGCAAGTGAGAAGTGACAACTAACATCAACTTGATTTTCAGTCTACTAATTATTTGTATACTCAGGATCATGAAAATCATATTGTCCAATATAATCAATAATGGATTTTACCGTTTCTTAATGCTTATTATTTTAACTTATTATTTCTTTACTTATTATTATAACTGAAGCTATAATACAAACAATTATTTTTATTGGAATAAATGTGGTTGCCTTGGCTTATAGCAACAACAAATCATATCTTGGTGCGTCGTTGGGACACTACTCGATTATATAAGTGATTGTTTCAAATAACTATGATAAATACGTCATATATATTAATTAATACGTTTGTCTACATTGTAAATAACACGATGATACTTTATTTAGACCTTAAACGTATATTGTTGTTTTTTAATATCTAGTCAGACGATTTTAATTATAAATAAATAGGTTTCATTTATATTTCACATATGTTGTTATAGAACTGGTGTCTGTAAAGCTTTAAAAATAGATGAGCTCAATTATATCTTCTAAAAACAATATCGTCAATATTTACTGAGCTGAACTCTCGGTGAAATGTGATAATGACTTTGTCAACATTTGAAGTGTCGCTTCTATTCAATATTTACACTTTCCCTTACTGTCTGGCTTAACGATTTCTTAATCATAATAAATGCACAACAATATAGCTCTCTTATAAATGTTTGTTGGGTGCATGGGAACTAAAATAATAAAAAGAAACATGTGTTTTTTTTTAAATACGAGTAGTTTAGACGTTAAAAATAGACTTTAGATTTGAAATGACTACCGTGATAAATGTTTGAAGTATAGAATATAGTTAAAAATTATAGAAATTCATGTCTAAATTATAAGATTTGTCTTTAATAATAAGTTTAATGGTAATATAGCTTTTAAAAATTATAGATTAATGCTTGCAAAAGCAAACGAAAAGAAATAAAATTAAGTTTAAACCTTACCTTACATTTTTTTTAAAATAGATAAAATTCCGTATTACAGTAATAAAGAAATCAAATAGGTTTAGTGTTCAAGTGGTCTGAAAGGTTTAAGGTGTTCTTCCTCTTCAGCGCCAATATTATCATTAATCTGATATGTTTCATATATTAATATATGTGTTAGAGCAGTAGTTGATTAAGCCTATTCATCATGAATTATTATTATTACTGACATATCATTTAAAAAAAAGCCACAATTTTACTACTGCTTGGCCATATGGCCTAACGGGTGTTACAGATTTATTCATTCCTTAATTTTTACATAGCAAATTAGTTAACCATATAGTTAGGACATCTGCAAGCTTGATGCTTTGTTGGCTTGATACCAAAGAGGAAGCCTTTTTTAAGTGTTCATTCTTCCAGACAGCTTGGGACCTGATTTTTTTTATGGTTGTACCACTGTTCTTCATAAAGCTGGCTTTTTGTCACTTTTGATATTTTAATTAGTCGTTTTAACATCTTGAACGTGACTGGTAGCCGAGATTTTTTTTTTTCTTCTTCTGAGATTTTGTGGGGGCACACTCTTATAGTCCAGGAGATAGCGTGCAAAAATGTGTCTGACTATAACATCAAGCTATAATATTGTGTTCAAGATAACCTTTTAGTGCCTTTTAAGAATATTTAGTTGGCCAAGTTCTTCTGCAGGGCATAGCTTAGGGCATAGGCATTTAAAAAAAAAAAAAAAACAGACTAGTGGAGAGCGGCCATGCCCCTTCCCATAATGGCGGACAATTTGATTTTCATGATCCTGAGAACAAAATTAGTTAGTTGACCTTAAATCAAGTTGATGGTAGTTTGTTACTAGATATGTTAGCTATTCAAATATTACTCCAAATCAAAGAGGCCACCAATCAAGAGACAATCTAAAATCAACTTGATTTTTGGTTTTCTAACTAATTTTGTATACTCAGGATCATGAAAATCATATTGTCCACCAAAATCGACGGGTTATGACATGACCGCTCTCCACCAGTTTAATTTTTTTCAAATGCATATATTGCCAAGGCCAAGCTATATCCTGCAGACGAAACTAGCCGTCCATGTATTCTTAAAAGGCACCAAAAGATTATCAACAACAAAAGTCTAGCTTGATGTTTGTCAGAAACTTTTCACGCTATCTCCTGGACTATTAGACAATAAATTTAAAGAACTATAATGATCAGTCTATTGTCAAACTGCAACAAGTTTCAATGATAAAACGGTTTGATCATTAATAGTAGTATTATCAGTAAAATGAGTTTGTAAACCTTTTTTGTCTGTAATCACTATTATAAGTGAGTAATCTTTATTATGAGCTAGAAGAGAAACGAACCATCACGAAATCTGTCACTCTTTCTCACAACATTAGCAATAAATGTTCTTTATTTATTATTTATAGGTACTACTCATGATTTTATTTGTTGTAAACCATTGCATGGCATAAAAGGTTCGCTTCTTCTATAACCTGAAGTTTAATTTTAATTGCAGTATTTTCAAATTTTAATTAATTTTGTTTTTTTTAAATTTTAATTTCAATCGGGGCTGTTCTGGTGTCATTCAGTTCCTAAGTAATTCTAGCCTGAAAAATACGAAATTAAAATTACATAAGTATTAAATGAGTTATAGTTAAACTCTAGGGAGTTACGTATCCATCAATACAAAGAAACTCGTGAGATGGTCCGTGGTTGCAGAAAGAAGATGCTTAAGTAATTAGCGTATGAACGCAAGGACGAGTCCTTGCATTCCCCCCTCGTCGGCCAGCATGTGTTGTATATAATTGTAACTCCCCCAAGCCTGATTTGTTTTCCTCTCTAATGGCCCTCTATGAAGGTAAATACGCAAGAAATGAAAGGAGACAAGGACGTCGAGCCTCTGTAATTACTGTATTTGCATATAAAAAACCCAGCTGCGAAACCCCGCTATCACGACATCCAGAATAGTAAATGCAGCCTTCATTAAAAAATCTCTTTCAAAAAGGAATTAAATCTGTGAAATTGTTCTTAATAAATGTTTTTTTATTTGGTTCAATAGCAAATGTTTCGGATAAAAGTTCTCTGCATCATAAATTAATATTGGACAGATGGTATGATTACCCTTTAACTGTATTAAAGATAAAACTGTTATAAATAACATTTTGTTATTTATAAAATATGCAGGAATGCTCATAAATCCTCTTTTTTCCTTACTACTGATGCATTTTCATTCCTCTCTTCATATGCATGTTTTTATTTTATACAATTTTGTGAAAGGATCTTTGTGAGAAGGTTGTGAAGTTGTAAAAATTTTATTTATAGTCTTAAGTAATAGTAATTCAAATGTCTGAAATTAATAATGCAGGTCGAGGTGTTTAACTTGTCAATATAATATTCTAAAGATTCTCTTTAAATGGAATGCCAAATTTGTATTTTCTTTGGTAATCATCAGTAAACTGAGGACCAATTAATCATTTTTCTTTGTGTTTTTATATTATGTCTTGGCCAATTTACGTATTTATTTATTACCTATTTTAATTTATTTTGTGTTACCAATGACCAACGTATCGCTCCTCCGATTTATAACTAATAATATGAGTAAACAAAATTATATAAAAATAATATCGAAAGTGTTAAAAAATATTCTACGTATTAAAAATGATTTCATCTTGACTACAGTAGCTGTGAGAACGCTAAAACGTGTTTATCACTTTCCCACGTCTTCTCAAGCATGATTGCTTGTTAACTAAAAATAACTTAATTGAAAAGTAATTGGAATCTGGTCGAAAGGTCATTTCTATATTATCAGTGACTTGTAGTTTAACTTTTATCAATCTCCTTTTATTGACCGCTTCATTTTATACTCATGAATAAATAATATAATATTTCCTTTCTCGATAGCAGTTAATAAATGGTCCTCTAAATTAGTTGACCCTCCTTGGATTAAAATAGATTACATGACGTTAACCGATTACTTATTTTTATTCCATGCAAATAATGATCACCTAATCTGAATTATGAATAGTATTTCCTATTACTTAAACATAATATATTGAATTTAATTATTGAAACCATAAATAATCCCCATTGAAAAGTAAGGACCAAATGACCCTTCTCCAAAAATAAATGTATTTAGCTTATTATAAGTAATAAGTTTTGTACATTCAAACCTTGTAATTGTATACGAGTATTCTTAACCCATTGTTATTAGTACAATAATATATAGTGCCGAACATGTGTATTTGTCTTTCCCCCTTCCTTTAATCATA
>KZ651683.1:125921-137169 GCA_001010745.2 Gerris buenoi | reverse complement strand
TCCTTACTATAACTACATAATTGAATTTCGTCCTTCCTTGAATTTCAATCTCTATCGTATTAATAATAAGTTGTTTCTTTTTTTATTTTTTTTTTAAAAAAGACCGTTAATATATGAGGTGTTGATAACCTAATTACCATATAATTAATTGGAACATTATACAGCTCAGAAAACTTAATAGTTGTTATACTTTTTTTCCTTTTTATCAATGGCAAGATTGGTATGTGGATTGACATTATGTAAATGCATAATTTATTTTCTTTAGTCGCATTATTATTTATTTATTTCCGTCAAGAATAAAATTAATATCTTGTTACATAGATTCTAAAGTAACTGTGTGTATGAGAATTAGAGTCCTGTATTAAGTTCACCTTTATGCTATTTAAAAACCAAACCAACCGATTTCTTTAAGTACATTAAAAAAAGATCTAATTTATATAAATTAAGGGAAGTGTTAAGATTAAATTTCAGAAATTTTTAGTAGGAGAACTGACGTTGCCATTCAATTTGACTGTGTATTTTCAACCTTGAATCTAAAACGATTTTGAAGATGCTTTTAAATGCCCTTTATTGACAGTTAGAATGTGTGGACGTACGTTTAGTATTAGACATTGACATTACTATTTGTTAGGGATCTATAAATAATAATTATTTTCTCCATGAGATTTCTAATTACAAAATGAATTAAAATTTTAGAGCCTAGATGTATAGTCTCATATTACTATTATTATTTGTGTTCCATTATTATTAGTTCGTTGTATCATGATGAGTTAACTTGTATCAAAATTACGCAGTTGTTATTGTATTTCTGTTAATTAGACCGAGTAAAAGATAATTTAATTAAAAGATATGTGATAGAATGGAGTTTCACGTTACTTTGTATCTACGGTGTGTTTGTAACGGTATCCTGGTTAGTTGAGTTTGAACTCCAGCTGAGGCGTAGTAACCCGATGAATGGGAAGGAGAAGGATTTCGGCTACGATGACGCAAGGCTTAATATGCGCAGTATTGAAAGGTTGCGCACCAGGTTATTGCGCTAGACCTACTCAAGACATCCCCTCCTTTTAAAACTCTTCTCCTGCTTTCGGTAGAATAGCCTGGAAAGTTCCTACGTCTCGCTCCCCTTCCCTTGACTTTACTGCCTCGTCCTAAAATACTTTTCATTCCAGAACATTCCATTCTCCTTTCAATGTCTAACGCGCAGCAGCACTTCAGTCTTTGACATCCTTCTGGAGTCTATCTATCTTTGTGAACTTAGTGCATTTTTGTTAAAAACCAGGGAATTAATTCAAAAACCAACAAAATTATTGTACGCTTTACATTTTATTATACTTTTTATAGAAATAATGGCTTTTATTGATAGTTATATAAATTGTTTATGTGAATATTATAATAAATTTACTAGAGTATTTTGTCTGCATTTTTTTTTTATAACTCCAACATTAATTGTAAAATAATGTTCTTGAAATGTGTTGCTTGTTTATTTGATCTCTCAGCACTGTTGATGTTCTGTTTCTCGTTTTCCTTTAATATCGAGAGATCTTTTGGCTAAATATTTATCTCATATTCATGTTGATAACACTGTTTCAGATCACCCTGTTTTTTTCGTCTTCTTTAATAGGGTATTTAGAGTGGTTGATGTAGAAATTTAGCCATTTGACGGTAGCTTGTCACTAACGAGTAAAGTATTTACAATTTCGGGCAATTTTTCATCAGCAGATATTTATTTAGTCTTATTGGAGCAACGGCGTTTATTATTTATATATATCATCAGGTGATGTCGTATATACATCAGCTGTTATCACTCCTATTGCATTTTTATCATGAGATTATGTTTAATATCAGCTAGCTATATATATAGCTATCATTTGATAGCTATATTATTTTTCTTTAATATGTCTACTATTAAATCAGCTGTCTTATACTTTTATTCTATCTGTTGATTTCACGAGTATACCTTTTATAAATTCTCAACTAATTTTCTAAGGTCTAAGTTTTGATACATATTTTATTATAATATCTAACTAAAACAAAAGTCCGATGAGTTTGTTTTTAATAATTTAGTTTACATAAAACGAATCTTGTTTTTGTTTGATATTATATATGTTATAATTTCTTAAACTAATTAAAATTAGTTGAGAATNATACACCACTCAAAATTTAAATTTTTTTTTTTTTTTTTTCCTGTGACAGGTATTAGCCTCCATTTTGGATACCCAGTTAATCAGATCCAAATTGGTATTATTATATTTTCTTTGGCCCAGCAGACTTCACATTTTTCATATTTTTTTATATTTTTAGTAACAGCAGAAACACTGTTTTCTGGACTATTTGGAATTAGTAATTAATTTAAGTAAAATAATAATAACTTGGTAAAACAATTTAAATGTTTCTTAATAGTAGTTTATGAACCCATCAAATATAAAATAACACACCCCGTAGCGAAGCACGGGGTGTGTATTCTCGTACTAGCATCCAGCTAGTACGAGTTTATTTTTTTTATAAAAAATGTTTTATAACGAATAATGTTTTAATATTTGTATTGTATTACATTTTTCCTGTTCTTTATAAAATATATGCTCAGCTATTTTACCACTTATCCTCACAAATTTGTAGACTAAGCATCAAAAAGACTAAACTAAGTTAGTCAGTTATAGTAGTTGCTTTAAATTAAATTCCAGACAGCTAACATCCCAAGTTAAGGCCATCTTCCAGAACTAACTATCGAGCTGAACAGTCAGTTCAAGTTTTTGCTTCGAATTAATTCCTTGCTTTTTACTTTTTCGGGCCTTCTTCTATCTTGCGTTCTCGAGGAGAACTGAATAACTTGCTATCATCCCTCTTCTGTCCTATGAGCGAGCATAGAACGAGCTCGTTGGGAGGGCATTCCTCTCTGGGCCCCAGGGTGGATGTGATGTCCATCCACAAGGTTTTCTTTCCTCTAGTTCTTCTCCCTTCACATCTAAGTTTTAGGGCTCTCTTGGGTGTCGCTCCACTCTTGTGGGTCCAAACCTTCAATGTTATACATTCTCTACCTTTCTCATTACTGGCTCAACTTCCAAGGACAGTCTTAGGCCGGACAAATTGACACGCGCAGTTGATGCAAGCCTGTTTTTTTCAACCGCTGAAATATCCCACCAAATCGAGACGCTAGATCCACAATTTTTTTATGGGTATAAAAAAACAGATTTCGCCTCAATGAGCTCTTTTTCTTAAACCAATATGATTTTAGGTTTTTTCTTTCACAAAAATGTCTGTGTTCTCATAATTTCAAAATATGGTATTTTGAGGAGTTAAGTACAATACTAAAATGATTTGGTGTGAGATATTATTATTAATGTTAATAGTGAATTTATACAAAACGTCACATCCTATTTTTACCAAGTTGATCTTATTGATTTGGAACTTATTTTGGATCTATCTCCCCTCAAAATATAAGAGGGAGAATTTGAGGGAAGTGCGAAAAGGAAGGAGGAATGTAGGATAATTCTGACAATGCATTCGAGTTGGATTATTGACATCAGTTGGACCTTTTCGCTTATAAAAGGGTTAGTATAATGAACTTAGTTTAAAGATTTATACTTTATCTCAGGGTAAAGGGGGATGGGGTTAATCAGGCATTGATTAAACTTAATTTCTAATTCATTAAACAGTTCAAAGATTAGTACTTACAATATTTCGAGAAGCTGAAATGCAGCATTATATAATCCTATATTATGAAGCAAGAATGTTAAATATTACCGTCATTTGATCTTTTGATATCCTTAACCCTGGTATTTGAAGGACTGGTAGGTTTATTTTAGATGGTGGATTTTGGTAAGGTGGTTAGTTAAAACCTTTTTTTTACGTCCTGAATACAAACATGGGTGAAGTAAGGTGTTTGGTATTGGTTTCTTGTAAAATTCATTAAAAAAAAGGAAATGTTGTTAATTCTTAGGAATTCTATTAGTATACTAAGATATTTCCATGCAAATTAAATCTGGGTGATAATTCCAGCCCTTTTATCAAATTCCATACCAATTATCAAACTATTAGACAAAGGGTCATCAAAATTAGTTTACTGTCAAAAACATATACTGCATAATTTTCCGTAATAGACTAAGCCAAGTAAAAGCTACTTATATGTTATTGCTGTATGAGCCTTTATCAAGGATCTTATAAAATAGAGATGGAGCAATAAGCGAAAAAAGTGTCGCCAAGAGCTTGGAAAATCTAGTAGGATAGATTACCTTCCCGTATGGTTAACTGCAGAGAATGAAGAAGAATGTAAAGAATTCGATCAGGTTATGTAATTTTTAAATCTAATTTTCTTCCACTCGCGTTTCATATTTCTCCTTGTTTGGTTATTTTCTCCGTTCCTTTGTGTATTGTTTTCTCTTGTGCACTATTAATTTATATTTTTTTTGGACTATATTTAGCCAATCATTGTTTACTGTGCTAGCTAAAGTGTTTGCAGTTCCTTGTATTGTAAACTTTCATTTAAAATAAACAATGGATAACAATTGGGAAGAAATTCGCCTCACTAAAAAGTTCTGAGCATGTGCTCAGTCGTAATTTGATATAGATTTTTTTCCCCAAGTTCTTGGCAACACTTTTTACCCAGGAGGTACAATTAGTGCTCCATCACTATTTTATAAGATCCTTGGCCTATATCCCTATGTATCCTATCATAAATGAAATTTACACTCAGTTGATGTTACATAAAAAAAAGCCATAAATCTGATTTAAGCTATTAAATCAGCTGTTATTTACATTTTTATCATCAGACGATAACTATGTATATGTTTTACTTTAGTACCGTCAGCCGTCAGCTAATTTCTAATATGACTAATACTTGAGATAAATCCAACAATGGGTTGGATGAGAATATCCAAGACAGTCATAATTTTAGTATTTTATTTTAGAATAGTGATTACTTAGTAATATATTTGTAATATATTTTGTTTTTTTGTTTGTTTCAGGTAGGTGATAGTGTTGATTGTTGTGTTAGTGTTGTGCTATGCTATGCGAGTAGAGAGGCATGGTGGACGCCATGGTAGCAGGTTCCAGTCCTGACCTTTACTACGAGTACTATCCATACCAGGACCCCTACCAATGTCCCATCAGACACGAACAGTATGGTTAGTAATCAAATTATTTATTTATTAACATGATACAATGGTGTTTGACGAATATTAGCATCGTAAATAATACATAAAAGTATGCCAAAGAGATCAGCGACTACTATAATTTCCTAAGAGGTTAAGATTAACATGGATTTCATCATAAAGTTTCTAGTCTTTAGTTCTTTACGTCTTTTAGTTGGATGTAAATTCGTCAGAGGAAGAACGTTTCTTGCTTTAGTTAGGCTCTCCTAACTATAAAGTTAAACATCATTGGGCGCGCGTGGTCACAATGTCGATGGTGACAACAGATCTACAGTCTGTGCCAAACGAGAGTTAGTGCGTTGACAGCGCGGGAAAAACTAGCAAATGGGGTGGGGAGCCAATGAGAGCTCAAGAGATGGAGATTTGCCTGCTGGATAACCATATAAGAAGGTGAATGCAGTGGCTTCATTTTTTCCTTCAGAGGTTGGCCAATTGTGTGTCACTCGATTTCTCGCCCTGTTAACGCACTAACTCTGTTTTGGCACAGACTTTAGGTTCAATAACCAGACAGGACCCCCGCTCGGTGCATAAGTGAAATGACGACAATTGAGAACATTTTAAAATTTGTTGACACTTTTTCTTTTAATAAATGTTTCCTTTAGGTCCTCTGTACTCCTTAGTCCTTGTACACACTGTATACAGGTCGACAAAACATATTTTTTGAAGCATTGTTTCTGGGTATCAGTGTGAAAAATCTGAGATTTTGTGAAAAAGTATACATACATTATGCAATTTTTATCAATATACTTAAAAAAAACTTAAATTATATGTATATAATATTTACCATTTTTTTTCTCTACCCCAAAATCTACCAAGTAAATTTACCTTTCTAAATGAGGTGATAAGATTATTAATGCTCAGATACCCTAAGCTGAATCTCCTTCATAATAAATCTTTTATCAAAAATCTTTTCTACCTAAAATCAAAATAATTCAAGGCATGTTCATTTCTTGAACTCAAACTATTATAGTTGCTTAATGATTTTAATTTCAGTTTTATGGTGTGATTTAAGTGTCGATGTATCAAACTACCTGAGCTCCCTCTCGTTATCGATCCGTAATATCACTGATAAGCCATACCCTTCACCCGTCAAAGATGGCTTATTTAATGTATTAGAATCAGTGTATTATTTTCATTTAATACTTTACTGCATTTCCTTTTAACTCATTCATTGTTTATAACTTATTACATTTTAAAGTAAATCAAGAAAGTTACGTAAAACATAATCAAAGAAGATTGCTATTTTCTGCACTAATGCAATTTGAGTGTAAATTATCCCTAAATATTCGAATTACCTCTTAAAAGGATGTTAGTTCTAAAACCTGAAACTGTATTCGTTTCCAACTTAATTATTTTATTGGACCTGATTTGTACTTGACTTTATGTCAAAACGAAAGCGTGACATTAAATGATTTTTCTTCTTATTACCACTACAGAATTGAACGATAAATTTTAAATATAAATTTTGCAATCTTGCCGTAAACACTTCCAGGAAACTCGAATTTTAGTGTTTTTGTTTACTTTCTTCGTGTTTAGTTTTTTTTAATTATTCGTCGACGTACGAATAGATGAGTCAGAAGTTCCGTAAAAAACTAACACGATTTTGAACGTGTTTAATTGGTGACAAAACATAAGAGTACGAGGGTAACACAAAAACTTCTTAAAGACTGCTCTTATCCTTTCATGTTAAATTGTTTTCAATTTCAACATCCACCCTAAAGGTTGTCTTAATGACTCCCTTATCAGAGAAGAATCCTTAGTTTATTCCATTATTATCTTACGTGTCATTCTTTTATACACATATAGGTAATGTATTTATTTTTTTTAAATTAAAGCTTTTGATCCTCGAATCTAAAGTATAAGAGCAAACTTAAAATGCTTAATTGGATTGCAATGCAAATAATGTCGTGGCTCTTAAAAGGTTAATAGGTGAAAATGGTCCATGGAAAATGCAGTATAATACAAACGCATTCAACGATTTTAAAGATAAGAGATAATCTGTTAGTTTTTTTGGTTTGAAATAAAACATTTAACCTAAATATTAACAAATATATCTAGTTAATCGAATATAATAGTTAGTGTGCTGTCATTTGAATAGATACACGTTATTTTAGACGCTAAAACCTGTTTTATTTATAAAAAAAATATAAATTGTGGTACTGACCAATAAACTTATATTTTATAATTGCAGTGTTTTATTTCTTTAAACAAGTGATACAACGAACCGTTTAAGAACCGAATAAAGGAAAGGGATAAAGGGAGTGTAAGTTAGATTTCTTTTCAATTCCGAGGATACCAAACGGAAAATTACTATTCGATTTAAGCACATCCTTTTTTTGTCTTATATATACCTATGTACTTAGTATATAAAAAAATCAGTGTAATCTTAAGGGTCCTATCTCGTTTAGGAGTTTGAGACCTTTTGTAAGAAAGCGGCTGAGAGGAAATAAGAAACTGTGATACGGCCTTAGCATAAACTTTCCTTGTTCTTCCACTCTGAGAAAAAAAAATATGAGAATAAACTAAAGGATTATGTGCGTGATGTTGAAGTGGAAGTAAGATTATGTTTTTTCCCTCTGAAACTCCGAAAGGACATAAAAGACTTCTTAGCTTTAAGTCGTATTTCATTTGTTAAAATGTCGCCTATCTCGTCTCGAGCAAGCTTTACAAACAGAATATTCAAGATTTCTCCTTCAATCTTAGACTTTGATTTAGGCTTACGAAATTTTAAAACGTCAAGTACTTACTTTTTTTTAAAGAAAAAACATTGAATTCTGTAACTTCACTCAATTCATTTCTACATTATATATTTTAATTATTACAATGAAACCTGAGAATTTTTACTGCCTTATTGTACATGATATGCGATTTTTTTGTTTATAATTTTAATACACATTACAGAAAAGATAATTCAGGTTAAGAAAAATATCAAAACTTAATTTTAGTAAATAAAACTTAAATTTGTCAATAGTTTGTAAGGTAAATCAAATGAAGTGTATTTATTTCAAAATTCACACACGTATTAGTTAAATATATTTTGGTTATCCAGTGTATTATTTTGTATAGTACTTATTTATTTTACCTTACTTGTTTTAATTTTTTAACCCTCTATCCGACTACATAGAAAGCTGAAAATATAAATATATCAGAAAGTCATAGGACCAAAATAGTAGTTATTTTCAAATTCGATACGAGAAGAGTGACTTCAGATGGTTTTTATACAAATCTACAGTATAATGCATAACTTACTATGTTTATCCATCCTTCGGGCAACGTAGGGTACTTCAACTGGTTATATATTATTTTAAAATTAAAATAAATTAATCCTTTTTTCCACTCTTTTTAGTAAAATTTGATTTGATGTTAATAATTTATTTTTAAAAATATAGTGAACACTTTATAAGAAATGTTGTATAACTAATACGTAACACAATTGTGTAAAAGGTGTTTTGCAAAATAAGTATAGATCCAGCAAAATTGTTTTCTCTTATCTATTTCTTTTATCATATTATTCTCTTCTTCTAATCAGATAATACTCTTTTTTGATAAAGCTTAGTGAAAAATCTAGTGTGGAGTATGCGGAACTAAATATATAAAAATAAAAAAAATATTTGCAATTATGAGACTGTACAACTCCCAAATCGACATAGCAAAATCCAAAATAATGTTGAGGATGTGTATTGACCTCATAATAAACTAGTAATTCTCTAAAATTGTACATTTAAATTACCCTGCATTTTTAATAGGGCCATCATTTTCAGTATGAATGCGTATTGTCCTTTTACATTTTTTCTATGGGTTATAAATGCCCCAATTGAACGAATGACAAATTAAAAAAAATCCAATTAGTAAATAAATTAAACAGAGTGAAATTAAAACGAGATAATTGGTGGTTACATAACGGCTCATCAGCATTTTCCAGTTGACAAATGCTAATAGCAATACATCGATTTGTTATTACTACGAGTTTCTTAATGAATTATAAATGAAGTTTTAGAAAAAGCAATTTTAATTGCATAATTAAATAAACCCTCCCTTTTTTTCTTTAATCCTATTAGTCAAATCCGTATATCTATGAATGTTTAATAAGTTTAGGAGATAGAAAGTAATTTCCTTAATTCCTAATACCACCTTAGATTGAAAAAGGTTTTTTTAAAAAAAAAATGGGAAAAAGTAAAATTAATGTAAAAGAAATGATAAAAAATGAAAGTTTTAAAGAAACATATATAAGAGAGGAAAACGTGTAAAAACAAATATGTATAAAACCACGATCAGTATTTTTTTTTTTGTTCTTGAGCATACTTTTAATCCTTAGTCAAATAAGGACATCCTAAACGTACATTTATTTAATGTTTAAGGTCTTGTGTGTACATTGGTTTGTTCTGTTTTTATCTCTTTTAAAGGGAATACAGTTTTGAAATAATGAAATAAAAGTATTACTGTCTTTTTGAGTTATATTTAGTATGATTTTACATATATTATGAGAAGTTAATCAATCATAAATGTAAAATGATTTTTGTTTAATGTAGATAATATTAGACTCACCGCACACAGTAAACTTTTGATCAGCCGATAGTTTATTCTAATTGGGTTCATCCTCGCACACCAGACTAACTAAACCTTTTTTTGGCGCAGACTGCCCAATACTGCCGATTGCTTTCACACAGTTGCTTAATTTAGTCTTCGTACTATTTAAACAACAAATTAAAAGATCGGCCGAACAAAAAGTCAGTCTTAATGTCAGGGTGACATTGTTTATGGGTCTATGTAGAAATATCATTATTTGTGATTGTGCAAGTTCAGCACCAAACTACAATATAATGCAGATTTTTCGATATTCATTGGTTACGATCTTGGTGATATTTTCCTATTGCGGCTTGAGCAGTCATAAATCTCATAGTTTTCGGCTGATCCGCAACATCGCTGAATTTAAAGAGCGACACTTCGTGCCCACACTGGAAGATTTTTCAAGAGTTTTGAGTGTTGAGTATCATACTTTTAACCTCCTACTACCTATTACCCAACAGTTTATTATATCTAAAAAATACTCGATACATCAGTCAAAGTAAAATGTTATACCTAATATTCATCCAATTCGTAATTTTAATAATAAATTGATATGTTGTGATATTAAATTAGAATGATCTTTATTTACTTCTTCAGAAATAAACAAGTAGAAATTATATTACCCATTTTAA
Organism: Gerris buenoi; assembly: GCA_001010745.2. Lineage (NCBI taxonomy): Eukaryota > Metazoa > Arthropoda > Insecta > Hemiptera > Gerridae > Gerris > Gerris buenoi. The sequence continues at coordinate 126,824 of KZ651683.1, read as the reverse complement.
GTAATAATTAATCAAGATTACTGAAGAAATCAAATCTGATAGATTGTTGTAATTCGAAGGTTCAAATTCATTACTAAGATGCTTAAAGAAAGAAATAGCTCACAACTCCCCTTACACCAAAAAATAGACTGCCAAATTGTGGCACATAGCTTCCTCGCATCCTATCATGTACTTTATTGTTATATATTGTTAATTGTTTAAAAACCATCAAAAGTTTTTAGCGATCTTTAACACTTCATAGCAGTGTCGCTGTTGGTTTTACTAAAAAAATTGTATTTGAAAAAAATGATTGTCTCATTGAATAGATTAAGTTTGATTTTTTTTCCCGACCTAAAATTCCAATTTCAAATTTGAAGTTCACGTTTACGCGAGCGTTGCACATGAGCGTTTAAACGCATAACGTTGTCCAACAAACTCGTCTTGGGCATTGGTAAAATGAATATTTCTACCAAATTTCATCAAAATTGGTCGACATTTAGTCAAGTTATCGTCGCACGTTTCATGATTCGCGCCACACAGACCCACCCACAGACAGACTGTCAGACAGGGAACCAAAATTTTTATTTCCCTGATGTCTGAAACGGCACGCAGGCACATCTCGGCATTATAGACAACTGGACAAATTTTGGAGTTTTTACACTTAATATTTCCAAGATGGTGGCTCGGCCAATATGGCCGAGTAATATTTCTAAGATGGCGGCCAATATGGCGGGTGACTAAAAAAATTTTTTAGTTACAATGGCATGTTATACATCAAATTAAAAGTCTTGAAATGTAGAAAAAGAACATGCAACTATTTAAATAAATTACGTAATATTTTCAAGATGGCGGCCAATATGGCGGGTGACTAAAACAAGTTTTTAGTTACCATGGCATGTTATACATCAATTTAAAGGTCTTGAA
>KZ651683.1:96423-117046 GCA_001010745.2 Gerris buenoi | reverse complement strand
ATATATATGTATAACAACTAGTTGTTTACTTCTACTTATTTCTCGATGTCGCTTTGGTGTGTGATTCCTCTGCACTTGTGTGGTATGCCACATTTCGTCAAAATCGGCTCAGTAGTTTAGGCTCTTTACACGCATTCCTAAAAAAAAAAAAAAAAAAAAAAAAAAAAAGATAAGTAGGATCTCAAAACGTGTAAATCTCCATTGAAATAGAATTTTCATGGCATCACAAAGCTTTTTTAAAAAATGATGAAAGATTGTTAATTTAACACGCGTTGTTTAACTCTTTCGATTTTGTTTGCTATTAATATAAAGTATTAAAGTTATTTATATGTGTGTCTGCTTATTAAAATTACTTTTGTGCAAAGTTAATTTTTTTATATCAAAGTTATTTAATATTTTACAAGTGAGTGATAAAAATACGTGCCATAACCTTTTGACCTTTATTTGAACCTTTAAATTTTTGGACCTGAAAAAACTCAGTTACTATAAATATCTGACTATATTTTCTCCTAAATTATACTTTATTTTACAAAAACCCTGTCATACAAATTTTCTTTCTTTTATTGTTTAATATCTACCTTTAGGAAGTTTTTTCATCATATTTATAATTTAATGAGAGAAATCAAAGGAAAAATCACATTACATTTATAGTAATTATAAGTTTTTAACAAAATTTATTCATTTTCAGTTTTAGCTCTTAATGAAGGAAAATAGTTTTAGTTTTTGTAATTAACTAGAAACGTCTATTGTCTAGAGGGAATCAAACTGAACTTTTGCGAAGTTTTTTTTTTTTTTGTAAATGTCAATAATTCGAAAAGTTGTTACATGACATTTCTGAAAATAATAGATCGGTTTACAAGATATTATTAAAATAAATTAAAAATTTGTTTTTATTTAATGAACTCGAAGTATAATATTTTAGAGTTTTTGACATTTTCTTTCCGCTCAACTACCTATTTCTTAGTTCTTTTAGGGTTTCGAGGTCATCCTAAGCCCTTATGCTATTAGTATAGTTTGTCCGTCCTTAATCTTAAATCATATCTCCCGACCTACGACCTACCGAAGCTAGAGAATTTTATAAATACAAACGATCTAGATGTCATAAATATATCTTAAGAAATTACTCAAACATTTATAATTCAATAATTCCAAATAGTTGTCAACTATATGTTAGTTAGTGATATCAATATTATATTTATTTTTTTACTCACGTTAGTTTTACTCACTGGAGTATGCTTTACTTAATAAATGTTTTAAAAAAGTTGGAAGTCACTTCCTAAGAATGGTTTCTTTTAGTGTCGTTGGTCGTTGGGAGGTTCAAGGGGAAATCTATTAGGTAAATTTAGAGGGATTTCAATTAAAACGAATCCATAGGAATATTCGTACTTCTTAAACATAACACAAAAAGTTCTTTCTGCAGTTTTTTTCGCTATGCTACACTATGAATGTTGGAACATATATGTGTTTTGTAACTGTGAAATACAGGTACAATGGATTTTCCACTTAAATTGGTTGGCTTATCAACAATTAATATCTTACTTTTGTTGGTGTTTTACTATTGAACTTAAATTAAACTTCTGTTTTTTTTTTTTTTTTTTTTTTTTTAAATACTTACTAACAATACTTAATACTTTTTTAATTATTTATTAGAAAGAAATTCAATTAATATTAACGATGTAATTTCATTGTTTCTCATTTAATTATTATTTTTCGTTTATTGGGGTTTATTTAGTGACAAATCCATTTCAATACAATTTTCAACAGAATTAAAAATTTAGTTCATATAAGTCGGATTTATTTTTTTTTATATACATTTATAATTTACAAACTATTAGTGGTTTTTTTTTTTTTTTTTTTTTTTGTCTATATTCTCAATTACTTTCTATTAGTAAGAACAAATCCGTCGAACTTCTATTTTTATTTACTTTTTTTTCAGAATGAGACACTCAAAAAAAAAACTATTTTTTATGTACTTCCCTTGCATTTTACACAAGGAACTCAGTTTCAAAGAACTCAAATCTAGGCCCCGGCTATATCCGGTACACATTAAGAAAAAAAACTAAAAAAAGAAAGAGAGGAAAAAAATGATTTCGTTATGTACGCGTGTTTATGACGTGTTCACTTCAGAAATAGACAAGTTGGAGGTTGTTTTTGGTTGTAGGCTGGAGCGCGTTCATATTATTGAGTGCCTCCCTTAAGTCTATATAGTCCTGTTAACAGTACGCATGCCCGTGATAGAATGCGTGATGCTTTCATGACTCATCAGACTAACATCACCTTGGCATCCGTGGCTAAGACCTTGCCATAGCCCGTCTTCATGACTCCCATGTTATTTATTAGTTTTTTATTATTCCCCCTTTTATTATATAATCTTACATAAGCGGGTGATAGGACTGTAATTGGTTGAATCTAGGCATTAAATACATTTTCACATCTTCCTAATTTTTCTCTTGTCTTTTTCTAATTTAATTTTCTTATCCTCTATAAAAACATAAACTAGGCATTGTCAATTGAGTAAAGTAATTCTTTTAAAACCTAGAAATATCAAATAACATTTACCTAATATTTAATTCTTAAAATAGAAAATGGTCATTGTGAGGGTTGTAGGGAACTTCTTGTTTAGTTTCTTGTAAAAACTCTTGCAATTGGCTAATTTCAGAGAAATTTCATAAAGGGTGGTTAAAGGTGGTTAGAGGTGGTTGAGACGACTATAAATCTTGGCCTGGCACGTACAATACGAATTTACCCTTGCAATTATATTATTGCATGAACTTCAAATTAATTAAGCTTTCAATAGTTTTAGTGTTTTGTAAAACATTAAAACTGGTAACGCTTGTGTAACGAATTGTGTGCAGCTCAATTTCGTAATTTAATCACCAATTAACTTAAGATTAGTACCAATTAACATGATAACTTCAGTTCAGATGACCGGTTACAAATACATAAATCACAATTGACGACCATTTGGAGAGGTTGTAAAAATTCTATACTAAACATTTAATGTACCGGATAACTTGTTTTAAATCACGTTTATTTTTTATTTAGCAAATGCGACAATTGGTTATCGAATTTACTTGACCTTAATCATGAGTTTTTGAATTCATATTCACTTGAATATGACTTATTATTTAAGTTATGTAGCTTGAAAATTTTGGATCAGGCCTCCCACATTGTATAGATATCACGATTATTTCTTTAATTACATATGTATTTAGTTTTTATAAAAATTGATTTGCCTTTAAGTGATTGATAACGAATATAAATATGTTATATTAAATAATCATTAATTTTAGAATTTTAAATAAAATTTTTAGATCATAATTATTGTATATTTTTTTTAATTTTTATTATTCTTTGTTCTTACGAATATTTTGGTTGGTTCAGCTCCACTGTGCTTTGACAGATAGCTTTTAATTAGTATTTATTTTGTTAAAAGAGAAGGTGGAAAACACAACATAATTTTTGCCCTCAACCTTTTGGTTTTTTTTGAAAAAAAAAAGTATGAAAATAATATAAAACTGTGATTTTTAACGTTCAGCGCTCTTAAAATACCTACGAAAATTTACTCCGAACGCTTCCGTAAGTTTTTTTGTTCATTTACTACGATTTAGTTAGATTTTTCCTTCTTACATGTGATTTAAATTTAATTTCTTCTTGTCAATTTTGTTTTGTATTTTATCTCGTTTAATAACTTTTTTAATCAGAAATTTCTTAATGATTTGTCTTAAAGCATGTTTTATACCTAAATCGATCAGTCAATGCGGGCATTTTATTTTATAGAATTATCAGTATTTATAAGGATTTCATAATTAGGTGATATTTTAACAAATTTCTAATAAACTAAAATTAAATCAGTAGTTCCGATAGATGATAGTAAACTCTGTAAAACCCAAGTTTAAAGATCGATAATTATTTAGATGAGATAGGTAAAATGTAATGTAATGCGTTATCTTGTATTCCATCTAGAAATAGAAAAGGGGTACATAAAACATGTTTTCCTGGTTGCTGAAAATCATTTTGTCTAAACTTAACTAAGAAAGCAATGTTTCTGGAAATATTAGCGTTAGAACGTAAGTTTTTATTATAAAATAAAATGTACAATATGCAGTTTTGTTGGTACCATTAATTTGCCATTTTGCCCAGGAGCTGGCCCTAGCCTGGCAGATAAGAGACCAATTTACGCCCAATGTTTGGTTTTACCTTATCATATTGCTTCAGTTACCCGCAACCCCCTCCCCCCTCTACTCTTCTTTTTACCAACACATTCCCCGGTTGAACTTTATACCTCTTCTCTTTTACCTGTTCCAATCTCTTTTAAATTAATTGCATGGGAAGCTTATATATTTCCTCCTTATAGAAATAAGAAATTTTTAAATTTTTAATGCTTGTTAAATGAAGATGCCTGCTATTTCTATTTGTTTTGCCAATTCCTTATTTACATACTCCTTTCCTTGGCAATACAGCTTATGTAGAATTTAGGGCCTTGGCCGCCGTCAAGTTATTGCACAGGTGCCTGTTCTTGACCTGTGATTACCCCCGCCTCACTTCTAACGCTAGCCGGTCGTCCTCCACATCATCTATACATTTTTGGAGTGGTCTTCCTCTTTCTTTTTCCGCCAGGAGGCCCAGTAACTCTTTGATCCGCCAATCTTTCTGCAGGCTGAAGTGGTCAAACCCCCGTTTTTTAGGTTGCTTGGGAGGGGGGGGGGGAGATAAAGTATTGTAAAAATGTTTAGTACAAATGTGGAAATTTGCAAATTCGTTGTTTTCCAAGCATGTTCTGCTCACTAACTTGTCGCAGTATCTTTGGTATAATGACATGAACTTCTTCTTCATACGCACTTTTAACTCTTGTATAGATTAACTCTTGTGCGAATTCATGGATATTGCTGCCGAGTGGCTAAAGTTGTGCCATCTTGTTGGAAGAAGCTGAAGTTTTGGAATGAAACAATTTCCCAGCATGTTAAATACTGTTGCGCTGTTATTGTCACAGCATTGCCACAATCTTCTGGATAGAACGTCTAGGTCATCTTGCCCATGTCCACTTCATCGAATTTTCGAGCAAAATAATGAAAATAAACTAACAAATTGTTATTTTATTTCTTTGCCTTTTCCAAATGCTATTATGTGGCTTTCAAGAATTCAAACACCAAATATCAATACTTCTGGTTTTCCACCGTATGGTGAATTGCTGAATTAAAGCCTATATACGCTGAATAATACATCCCTCCTTTATCGTAGTTGTAGTTCCTCTTATCTACCCTGTCAGTTTCCTCTATCACACGAGCAAAACAATGGAAGTGTGTTTCATTGAAATGTTCTTTATTGTTTTCGAAACCTTTTAACATTTTGCCATTCTCATTTATGATTTTGAACATAGTAAGGAGAAAGCTTTTAAAAATATTAGAAATATGTAGAGCTGTTGTAGCTTAATAACCAAGAAAATCAGAGAATATGCAAATTGTAGAAAGATGTATATATTTATACATATGTATATTTCTCGCACTAAAATATTCTATACTTATGTAGGCGATCTAACACAGAAATTAAAATATGATAGAAATCAGTATACAATAATCAATAATCAAAACAATATATTAACTTTTAGTGATATAAATTATAATTTCGGTTTTAACACGGCAATTTTTGTTTATCAGTTCAAAAATAATATTTATTTAATATGCCATTATATTATTAATATATTTAAAAATCGCATTAACAACGCATTTAATACAGATGTTACAAGTGAGGTATATTCTTTGAGTAGATAATTACTTTTTTCCTTAGTCAAGTTTATATTATATAGTTGTAGAAGATTGTTTAAATTAAATATGAAATAGTTTTAATTATGGTTATTTTGAAGCATGATGTTGGTTGTAATATTTAAAGGTTCTTATTGTAGGTGTATTTATGCATGTTGGTCGAGTAATGTAGTTTGACGTCTATTGTCTTCATATCTCTAAGTGAGAAAAGCCCCGAAACAATACACAGGAAGTTTAGATCCTTTCGCCCTTTTACTTGTATAACATCCTCAGCCTTTATTACTCCCAGTCTTGTCGCTTATTTCACTTCATTACAACAATGTTCCACCTTCATTTATTTTTTGCCAAGTCCCATTTTTTAAATTTACAATACTTTTTTCCCCTTGCTTTATGCAATCCTAACATAGAAAGCTCGAGTGAGAGTTTACAGATTATAAAGTTCTCATAATATCTTGTATAACTCCTTATATTTCTTCTTAAAGACACAATAAGAGATGCTGTGAGTAACATGATATAACATAACACGTAGTTTATTTAATAATTTTACCGCATTATCAGTATTCATGTGAATTATTAATATCTAAAGTTAGTTATTCGGAATAACTTATTCCTCTAACAATCACAAGTAATTGATGATTAAATTACCATGCACAATAGAAATTCATAATCAATGATGATTTCATAGTCTAAATCAGGTGTGTTCAACACATACAGCTATGCCAAAAAGTAAGTAATCAAATAATTATCATGAATACAGCCAACCTACATGTAAATAATTATCTTAAACAATGCAAAGTTATCAGTTCTCCATCATTAAATGTCATTTCAACCATCATCACGATCAGCAGGATTCATATTGAGGTTTCTTTGACCGAAATAGATTGCGGTTATCCGGATATTCCCTGTCATTCTGGAGTCCGATGGCTAAGTGTTGTTTATGTCATCAGACCTTCTTTAGACTATCCTATCCCGATCCGGCCTTTCAAACAAAAAAGGTTGGAGACCCCAGATCTAGAACCTTAATATTTTCACTATTTTTTGAATAGTAATTTATTTTTCAAATAAAAAAATTTGACCCATAAATACGTAAATAAATTAAATTAAAATAAATTAAATTAAATATTTTGGTAGCTTCTTGAAAAGGCAATAGTAAATACCCTTTTTAGTTTAAGTCCTTAAATCATTTGTTTCCTTAGCACCTTAATCCAATGTAATTTCTTATTATAATGAAGATCTTTTTCTGACAGTAAATGTGTCAATTCTCGTGCGTAGACTTCCGCGGCATGTGAAGTCATGCAATTCTGGGTTTTTCCAGTGAAAGTTTTGTCACAATTTTGACTCCGTCGTAAACGCTTCTTGCTTTACTAAACGCATCTTCTATGTTGAACGACAAAATAAATCAAATAATCTTGCTTTTGTCGTTATAAGAATCCTTCTTACAACGTAATTTTTATATTTAGCGTGGGTTGTTTTAATTCGAGCATCATCTAAAAATAAAAAAATAAATGTTTACAAGACCGAAAAGGGGGGAAAGACTTTTTATCAATGGAGGAACTAGAATTAGGTGTGACGTGGGCGTGACTCTAGCACGTAACAACCAAGTGAATGTGATAACAGGCGATCATATCATTTACATCTCGACAAAACCGAACTACGTCAAATGAGATAAGATATAGTAGGACATTAGAGCTTTCTAGCTATTTAAGTCGCACACTTTGATCCTTATTTGACGTCAAAAGTTTAAAGAACATGTAGGTATTTCAATAAACTTATCTATATTTTTCACGTATAAACCAGTAAGTTTTAAAACTGTATTCTAAATGTTATGCTATGCTACACATGTGAACTTGAACTTTGACACTTTTTTAAAAATCGGCCCGAGACAACTTTGACAAACTTTCCCACATACGAGTTCTTAATTACTTAGCCCAGTGTTTTCCATTTATTAGTTTCGTAGGTACATTTAAAATTTAATAAAAAAAACCATCTAATTTAAATCAAATTATAATTAACACTGGAACAATAATTATAATTTGATTTAAATTAAAATTTAAACTTTCCCTTAGTATGAATACTACCAAAAACTTAAAAATTAAATTAAAAAAATATCATAAAAATCATTTCTCCTCGGCGGGGGGAATCGAACCCGGTCTCTCTACGTCCGGGATTAAAGCTATTTTCTCTGGATCTAGATTTTCCCGGATAAAACTGCTTATAACGTTAGGTGTGTATTTAAATGGACTTCATTTAAATTTTTTTTAATCACAATCGTCGGGACCGTTTTCAAGAATATTTTTTCAGAGTTTTTGGCGGGTAGCTCCCCCAAATTTGGAACTAAAATTATGTCTCTAATTCGCCTCAGGGTATGATTTTTCTGAACATGTAAGCCTAATTTCGTTAAAAAAATGTAGTTTAGGCTCCAGGCGTCTCTCAGACAGACGACAGACAACCATACATCACCACTTTTTTAGACTCAATGGGCCTCAAAACGTGTAAATCTATCAAAATCTTAATACTTTAACTTTGTTTAAGAATGTGAAAAAGGAAATGGCAAAAATGTCTACACTAACTAGCTAGCTGTTAGAAATAGAATCACTTTGTGGGGTTTTTAGATCCCAATGGCGAACAACAACCTGTATAATTTAATTCGGCATTTAGAAAATATTTTTAAAAGATCCTGATTAAATAAAATAGTTGCTAGACAATATTATAAACATTTAAAATAAAAACCTTAAATTTTTCATATATAATTTTTTATTATCAAATTATATTTTTTGCAAGCAATAATAAAAGAGAAGAAAAAGCCACAAAGCGATAATTCATTAATAATAAAATAAAAAGAGTACAAGAGAAACGATCGCGACGTCCAGTAATAGTCTATGGCGCCTAAGTCGGAGCTCTTTAATGAGATTCTCTTAACGTTAATACTAAGAACTAAGAGAAGCCTTGACGTGCTCAGCTTTTCTAAGAATAGCCTAACTATAATCATTATTTGTAAGTGAATAAAACAAAATGAATACATAGTTATATTGAATGTGATGTTTTATAATTAAACATCTATAATAGTGAAGTGCATTATTTATGTTTTATTCATGACCCATTCTTTATTTTTAACCCATCCTTCCTATTTCTTGTTTACCGTTTTGTGTAATAATTATATATACAATATATGTGTGTGTGTTTCCTTAGTTCTGTGTCGTTATCAAGTAGATTAAACCATTTTGTCGATTTCATCCTTAGGAATTACAAGAATCAAAGCTTTATTTTGTGGGGGCTATAATTTAGTAATGTCGAATCCTTACTTAGCAATGCAGTTAGTCGAAAAGTTTCCGTTTTATAACTTTTAAGTCCTTTAAAAGTTAAGAGTTAATCGGACGGATCAAACTTTTACTTCACTCAAATTAAGTTACAGTTAGCCTAAAAACCTGCGCATACACCTCAAAGTCAGAAGTTAGCTTTATATTTTATATTTTTTTTATGCTTTATTTTTTATATTTTTTTATATTTATGCTTTATATTTTTTATTCGAAATATTTATGGTTTCCTGTTTGTATACAGCATTTAAGCATTTTATAAATATCTTAGTCCGTTTTGTTCTTTTCTGACGTGTCTGTGTCTGTTCATATAATATTAAAATTATTGCTGTTGATGACTCATTTCCATTTAAAAGTTTGTAATTTTGTAAACCGAGCGTAATAATGTAACAATATTAAGGTGAATTCAACAATGTCACTGTTTAAACACAATTTCACTTTTATGGACTGATTCTCTTCTTTTTCCTAAGTAGTTTTATTACTACTCCAAAATCTTTTAGATGAACTAAGTCATAAATAATGGTATTGATGTATGACCGCGCGTACCAATGATATTATCAATATTCCCACCATTTTTTAGTATTGATGTCTGGATTTACAAAAAAAAAAAAAAAAAAAAAAAAAAAAAAAAAAAAAAAAAAAAAAAAAAAAAAAAAAAAAAAAAAAAAAAAAAAAAAAAAAANCTAGTATTGTCAATATTTTTCTGTATTGATAATATTATAGACCGTGGGCCACTTATATATATATGTATATAAATTGCTTTTCCATTAAAATATTCTTTCGTTGAAAGTCATTGTTAATTGTTTTCTTAAAAGATTCCACTGTTATGTGTAAAAGAATAATTTATATTACTTTCTTGATATAATTATTTACATTAAACTAAAAGAGCCATAATTGCAATTAATAAATCAATTCCATTAGAAATTTAATGGCATTTGGAACTTACTTAAACTTTTTTTTGGATGTTTTGTATCTAACATAAGTACTCAACTGTGTTTTTCTCCAGTGTGTGATAGGGAAAAGAATTTTTTTAAGTCGATCTATTAACCTATCTATTATATATTACCTAGATTATCTAAAGAAGGCTGTTTTATAGAACAATTAAAAATATTACGAAATTCTATTAATTAAAAATATTACGAAATTCTATTAAAAGTTTTTGAGTGAAGGCGTTATTTGATTATTGAACTACACAACTTTCATTATAACATAAGTATATATTTCCCAATTGTCAATTTAATAAAAATATTACCTAATTCTATACAAAGTATAATTATATGTGTCCTAAATTTTATTTTATATAAAAGTTTAAATTTCATCAATTTCATTTGAGTCATAATTTATATATAACTTTTGAAGTCTTATGCATAAAAAATAGTGCTTTTTCTTTGTTTAAATAATAGTTAATGATAACAACACAAATAATAAATATACATTTTTTAATAAAAAGTATTCTATAAATTGTATTAGAGGACATAATAATTTTTAGAGCTAAAAGAATAAAATATTAAGATATAAATTAGAATATGTACTGTGTAATGTAATTGTAAATGTTTTTAATAATTACAAATAAAATGACAATGGCGCTGCTATATATTACATTATCATTTGTATTATAAATGTTAATGTAATAATATCCATGTAGATGAGTAAATGTAATAACATTAAATTCTATACTAGCCTTTAGAAGGGTTCAATGGCCCCTCTTCTTGGATACATTTATTCTATCTAGTTTTTTTTATGTTAAAATGATATTTTGTCTCCGTTTATTAATAGAGTTGAATTTAAATTGTTATATGTATACTGTTACAGACTGGACATTATTCTTGCTTAATGTTTCTTTGTTAAAGTTAAGCTTAACCTTATTCGTATTGGTGTTAAATAGACGAAGTTGGTTTTTTGAAGTAAATTAAATATATCTTTTTTTGGTGAAGCAGCAATTCATATTATACCCTTTTGTTTCTATCTGTCTGTTTTATTGTATCAGTTAATGATGGCCTATTTAAAATTGTTCTGCCACATAGTGTAGGGGCATATGTCAATAAATTTAAGTCCGTGGGATTTTGAAAGAAGCAAGTACGAGATTGGTGGCGATGGATAGATAATGAGCTGTAGAATCATGTACAACCGGGTGTTTTGGTCAAAGTGTGTCCGAGCTGGTGTATGACATCATATTTCCAAGATGGCCAAGACGTTGATTTTATCAAACTTTTTGTGAGAACATTTTTTATTCAGAACAAGGCAAGGAACAAAAAACGTCCTTACAACAAATGTCGTAACTATTACCGTTTTAAAAATAAATGCATTTAAATACAGAAAAATAAAAAAAATAAGTGAATATCGGTACATAAACAAAAGTGCTATAAAGGAAAATAATAACATGATTTTGAGTTTGAGCACAATACCATGTGCCCCAGAAGTTATTTTACAATTGGTACGCTTCGGCTTTGACAAGGGACGCTGTTCTGTCATTGCAAATGCCGGGCTCAATCACTCAGGTGTACAATAATTTGATAAAATCAACGTCTTGGCCATCTTGGACGTCATGCACCGGCTCGGACATACTTGGGACCAAAACACCCGGGTGTACGTGATTTTACAGCTCTTACCTATCCATCGCCACCAATCTCATACTTGCTTCTTTCAAAATCCCACGGAATTACATATGCCCCTGAACTAATACCAAAATTCTCGGTTGAACAGTTCACTTGCCACTTTAAATACAGTTATTGTTCTGCTTAAAACTATAATAAGCGCTAATAGCCTATGTAGTTATTCGCGGCGCAAATAACTTTGGGAAGAATAATAATAAAAATTAACACTTTGGCAGAATGGACTGTATTATATTAGGTATTATCAAAAATTATAAGAATAAGTACAATGGCAATGGGAAGATTGGATGCTAGGACTCTAGAGCCTAGGAGTCTAGAATAGAGCTCCAAGGAAAGGTTCTCTCTAGGAGTCTAAAATAGAACTGCCGAGTGAAGGGCTGACTGACTGGGGGGAGGATAGGGACGCAACCCCCACCTTACCTCCTCATCAGCCCTACACTCGTTTCTTAAAAAATACATATACAAACTTAAACTATATTACAAATCTTAACAGCCTAAGTAGTTAAAGTGCACCTTTCTTAGCCGCTGGTATTAATTCTATGATTTGTAATACACTACTGAAATAAATTAGACTTTTTTCCAAATTCTAGTAGCTGTATATTTATGACCAAATATAATTACTAGTATTAAAATATTACCATTTTGTAGAGAAGCTTTCTCTATTTCAAAGGGTTATTGACCTTAACTAACATAAGTAAAAAATGAAAGTAAAAATACCTGTATTGACTTAATAAAATGCCGGAAGTAAATTCTTTTCATTTATCAACTACAATTTATATAAATAATAAAAACTACATACTCAGTATAAAAACGCATTCTTTATAAAAATAATGACTACCTTGTGCAACTCAGTAAAAGTACTTTGATCTGAGAGATTTAGAAAGTAGTTGTGAATTATTGAATCTTTTCCAATCTTTTAATGTATGTATAACTTTTATTTTTTATCTTCATATTTTTTTTTCTTCTACAATTTTAATATTTTTTAAATAATAATTTTAACTGATAATATATATTTTTTTTAAATATATTTTTATGTATGGATGATATATTTTTCCCTATGGAGAAATCATCAGGAATTTAGATTTTATTTTTTTATTTTATGTAGATTCGTTTTATGAGAAAGATTAATATCTCAAAAAAATTTAAACGTATTAGTTTTCCTTATAACTTTCGCAGAATTAAAATTATGAGAAGTAACTGTGAAATAGTCTTTCTGCTCCTCTGAACGTATCTGTCGTGAATCATATTATTGTTTCTTCATTTTTATCTCTTAATTATAGAAAATGAAATGTGTAATAAGGAAAAAATTTTAATATAATTATTTCTGAGGTCATGCAAATTTAGTTTAATTATTTTTACTTTCCCATATAAAGAGCAAGTATTGTAATGGCGCAAAAATTCGATTTTGAGATTTTAATGGATTTACACGTTTTGAGAAAAGTTTTTTTTTCAAAATGTCTTTCTGTCGTTTGTGCAGACGCATGGAGCCTAAATTACTGGGCTGATTTTGACAAAATTTGGCATACATGTTCAGAAAATTCATACCCCGAGGCCAAATCGAGAAATAAATTTTAGCTCCAAATTTTGGGGCGCTACCCCCCAAAAACTCTTATAAAACGTGAAAAAAATTATTTCTCGAAAACGGTTCCGACTATTTTGGTTAAATTTTTTAAAATGTAGTCCATTTAAATATGAATCTAACAATATACGCCGTTTTCCTGGAAAAAATCTAGTTCCTTAGAAAAAAGCTTAAAACGCGGACAGAGAGTGCCCGGGTTCGATTTCCCGCCCTGGAGAAATGATTTTTATGATAGATTTTGATAAAATGTTCAATAATAATTAAATGTACATACGAAATGGAAAATGTAAATGGAAAACACTGGCCAAAGTAATTATGAAGTCGTATATGAGACAGTTTGTCTGAGTTGTCTCGGACCAATTTTAAATATAATATTAGATTGTTTCATTATATTACATTTTTAATGGATTTCGTTTAAATGAATTTTTATTGTTAATTAATGAAAAGTAGGGGATGGCACTCTGACATACGGTGTTAGGTATACCTAAGGAATTTAGGAAGTGCAAATAGATATATTTCTTCGAGAAAATGTCTGGCGATGAGACTGGCATATAGCTTCCTCGCGTTCAAAAATTAGGTCACAAAATTTAATTTGGCGCAGAAGGTTAAAATAATTATCGTAAAACTGTGGGCTAACTTTGACATAATTTTCCGAGTTCAAGTTGGACAGTATTTATTTTAAAATTATATTTAAAATACAATATAGTATTAGGGAATTTCTTGTGTGTTTTTCTGTGTGTCTATTTTTGTTATTAACTGACGATTCATGACACTTAAAAACATTAGCGTACCCTTTAACTACTCTTTAGATAGCCATGAATTCTTGGTCGGGGATTAGCTTTTTTGTTAATATGTCATGAAGTCATAAGCAAAACAAACACAGCACAATGCAATGCTAAATTTTAAATTATATCGTCAACTCTTGGTGGAATAGATAAATATTTAATATGCAACACATGAATTAACTAATCTTTCAGGGATTCTGTTCTTTAAAATACCAGTATATATTAAAATTTTAATAAAGCTACTTTGTTTCTTGATGTATTTGACATTGATGTAATTTCATGATGAAATTGCACTTATATTTTGTTTTTTCAATGCTCAGAGTACAATAATTTCCATTGTAAATGAATTGGCGTCTTTAGAATTAGTTTTGCAATCCCTTGGATGCATCTAGTCTATGAAGACTGATCAAATGAGTCTTTTCTCAGCTTCTTTTTTTTGAGTTCAGTGACCTTTCCTTTTGAGCTAAGGGATCAATGCGACTCATTGAATAGAAGGAACGTCTATGTTTATACGATTTATGTCCTTGAAAAAGAAGTAAGAATTTATTTACGTTTGAGAATATGGAATGAATTTTAAACGTCAAAATTAAAACTTTTATTTTATTTAATTAATAATTATTGATTTAATTTTTGACATATATGTTAAATGTTTCTGCTTTGGAGCTTACCGAAGGTATAACGGTGGTATTGCAATCGTTCTGGAGAACGAAATTTGTTGGATGTCTCCTTTTTCAAAAATTCCTAGATAGAAAAATGTTTGGTCTCGAGTCTGTCTGTCATTCTGCCAATATTTTCGCGAACCAATTCCCGTCTGTCCCCGGATTTGGTTCTAATCCTGCAATCCTGTATTATTTGGAAAACTTGACATGAAATCGCATGTTCTGTCAATTTAAACTTATTTAATAATAATAACTACACACAACACGTCCCAGTTTAAAGAAATCTGGATGGTTGGTCCCTTTGGTAATTTTATCCTTCTGCGCCCATTGGTTTCTCTACCATATGCTCACAAACTTTATTAAAACGTACATTTTAAAAAGTGCTCATCTGATTTTTTTTAGAAATTTGGATGGTTCGTGAAAGAATCCCCCCTGATGGTCCCATATTAATTTCAACCTTCTACAATACTTAAATGTTACTACATTTATGCTTATATTTATGTTAAAAACTACAGATTTAAAGCAAAAAATTAAATAAATTAGAAAATAACGGGTGGAAAAAGCAAAACATGATTATAGTTCGTGAAGCTATTCGCCACGCTAATTGTCTCACTAAATTATACTCTTGTCTCATCAACCGATTTAGCTCAGTCTTAAGAATTCTATTCAGAGTGTTAGAAATTATTTAAACTTAAAAAAATTGCACTGTAATATACTTTCTTTTATTGCTTATCAGACAGTTTATTTTGTTTTGAGTGTGACCGTAGCATAGATAATGATACTAAGACATGTTTTATCTCAACTTACTGCTAGTCATCGCGCTTTAACCATGTATGACCGTAAAGTAGAATGATCTAATATGTAAAATGAACGTTTTTCTTTGTGATATTGCTCTATTTTTATATTTAAAACATTTATTTATTTGTTCTTTATATGTTACTGGATCATTATGTAAACCTTTTAATGGTCAAAAAGAAAAGTTTTTCTTGATAACGGGGTTTTTATGAACGGGATTTAAAATTGTAAAATATTATCATTTTGCTTATACTCTCATTTTCGTGTTTAATATCATTCTAATCCTTTATTATTTGAAAAACCTGACATGAAATCGCATGTTATTCTGATTTAAACGTATATTATGATTAAACTAGAACTCATTGTACATGTATATATAATAAATCGACAATCTCTTCATTCACATTTATGGCTCTGTGTGAACTCCACTTTAATAAGCAGTGAGATAAAACAATAAAACTATCGAACTATTGTAGGGTCAATGTTCTATTATTTCATTATTATCTCATCTAAAGAACAATTGATAATAACTGAACTGTTCGAATTCACAATTCCAAAACCGTTATTCTATCATTTTTATTACTTGATTGTATTGATAACCATAACATTATGATATTAAAATGAAAATTCACTAATGTTCATAATTTTTTATTGATGTCACATTGTATAAAGAACCACTGACAGGTTCAAGGCAGGGCACAGACCTCGTACAGGATGCCAATTCTCTTATAATATTTTCGCATTAAGAACCCCGTATCTCATTGTCCTGTATTGTCAGGTATTGTTACACTACATGTACAATATAGTGAGCATCCTGCTTCTCGCATATATCCTGTTTTAGTTCTACAATCACATATAAGCGCTCAAAAATAATAAACAAATAACAGGAAAAAAATATCCCCTCAATGTAACGTTGATTTGAAGAATGTCTCGTTATGTTCTCAACATGTAATTATTTATGCATTTGTATCACATTTTATAAGCTTGCATTTCCTTCTTTTTATTTTTGTTTGGCCTTCGTTTAATTAAAAAAAAAAAAAAAAGCTTTGAATTTTTTAAATTCATTTTTTTTTTTTTGTTTTGTTACATTGTATTGTTTCCAGTCATTTTTTTATTACGTTCCTGAATGATGTCCTTTATTAGTTTTACTCGTTATTTTGTCATTATTAATTGTTTCTCTTTAGATAAATCCTTCTTTATAAAAGATCATTATTAGTAGGCACTACAAAATAATTTCTAACAATAAGTTCAATTATCTTAATTGAAAAATTTAATTAAAAAGAAAAAAGTTTCTGTTTAAATACTTTAATATAATAAAACGTTTCTGTGTCAACACTGAAATATAATCAAAACAATGAACTTGATAACTGAACTTAATGTTTTAGTTGATAATGAACTTTAATGTTTAAGTTCACTCTGCTCTAAGTAGAGTGGTAAACTGAGTGACAACTCTACTTGACTATGTTTAAATAAATTAAACATCATTAATTTAAATAATTTACTATTAACATAAATTATATAATGTAGTAATAGTGTTAGTCAATTAATATGTGGCGACCAGTCTAATTAACAAATCTGTTTTAATTTTATTGAAGTTATTTTGACGGAAGTCATAGATTGGTCTATAATATCTCTCTCTCTCTCTCTCTTTCTCTCTCTATCTATCTCTCTCTCTAATTACGAAAACTAAATCCGGTCTTAACTTTTTCATGCCTGTCTGTCGTCAGGGGTCCGACATTAAGTACAAATGTTGTTGGCTTTATACTGGTCTTATATTACTTTGCTTTGTAAGTTTCATTGCACACCTATTACCCCAATTTTGTACCACTTCCCGTTATTCAATCTTGCCCACATTTTGCACATAGAAACAACTAAGGTGAAGAGTACAGAAACAAAAAAAAAAAAAAAAAAAATGTACATAAGACCAGTTTTCAAAAATGGAATTTTTATATTAATTATTTTTAAACTATACTATCTTCTATTCCTTGCTATATTTACGTTTGCGCTGTTATTATGTCGGCTGTACACCGGCAGAATTCGAGAGTGTAAACAGAGCCCACTCGAATGTCCTCAGGTCATGATTTATTCAGTAAGAGTAAATTCCATAAAACCTCTTTTAAAACTACAAAACCGGTCATGTAATGTTTGTACATTTTGGTGATCAGGAAATGGTTAAATAAAATTATAGCTTTTTCAAATAGTTTTCCAGATTTATATTTATTTATAATTAATTTATCAGATATATCTACTCTAAATTTCAGTTAATGTATAAATATATCTTCCTGATTTTGACAAGGAAGTTTATTTTCTTCCTGACTTCAAGATTCTTATTTTTTGTCTTTATTGTAAAAGGATGCATTATATTTTATTACGACTATTATACTATTAAAATATAAAGGAAGGATCTTAGAACAATGGCGGAGATATGAGCGATAGTTGATTGTCATGTTGCGGAAGCCGTATTTGATACCGAGCCGGTTAGGATATGTTTTATCTAGCGTCAACATCCCAGACGCGTGCCCTAACTAACAACCTCAGAACAAACTGTAACAAAAAATCGAAATAAAAACTATAAGGATGCAGGATGTTTTTTTTTATAAGCAGATGGGGTTTTAGAACAAACTGGCAAGAAAGAAAATTGCTCTCCCAAGAGGATGAAAAGGTACAACTCTTTACTCTGTAGGGATTAAGCCTTCAGAGATTATTTTCGAACTCTTTTATATAAGCTTCGTTCTTTTTTGGTTTTTTAACTGATAAAATTAGTGATAACAACTTGATAGCACTTGTTTATTTTATGAAAGTTTTAAATGTTTTATTTTGTTGAAAATTAGTTTCATTCAGAAAATAAAAGCTTATATAAGATAATTGAATTTGTTGTTGTCTTAGATTTTACTGACAATAATTCATTTTTCACAATTAATATAGTCCAGTTAGTTATTCCTTCGATCCTCAGAAATCAGCTGAATTAAATTGCTCTTAGTCTATTGTTGCTTGATTATCTAGTCCAGTTCTATAAAAAAAACAAAAAAAAAAAGTTGTTTTTTCTTCAATGATCAATCGAATTCAGAATGTTATTGCTTCCAACTTATCAAATCCACCTTATGTAAATATTGCGTTTAGTTGGTTGCTTTCATTGGATCAATTAAGTTAGTAGTTGGCTTTAGAAATCAAACGTTGATTTTTTGGATCCATCAAAACGTTGTTTTCACTGGACAATGGATCGTGTGCAACAGCTTGGATTTTAATGTTTATACCATTGTAAATACTGTAATACCTTTTCTGCAATTATATGACTTCATTCTCTTATCTTTTGTAAATCTTATCTGAAACTGACAGTCAGTTAGAAAACATTGATGCAAATAAGCATGATGTCACTGCCACTCCGTATTACTGACCTCGATTAAGTAGCCAATGACATAGTTTATATCATCAGATGTATGAATTTCTTAGATGTTATCAAAAGTAGTCATCTTATCGAACGTATTGTATTTTGACAACATCCGTAAGTTGTATATTGTCTTTTAAATATGTCATTTCGAGGTCACTGCCTTGAAGATATCTAGTGGTGACGGCCAATGCCAAAGTAATATGAACAAAGAATTCTTTATGTCGTGAATGAGCTAAGGGCTGAAGAATGAAACCATGAATTGTAAATGTACCAGAGAGATGACTGATGAAATTGAATCATGTGTAATATAGATAATGATTTATTAGTGCCGTCGTCTCCCCTCTGATCCTCTGGCACTGAGCGCCCTCTCCCATCCATTATATCCTCCTAACGGCTTCTCACCTATTAGCATGTAGACCTTTTCAATAGCATTCTATGGATTTTTTTGTCATGCGCTCTTAATAATTACTTTATTTTTTAAGAATGTATATAAATTGACATGGCACGACTAATACCAAACTTATTTAATACGATTAGAGACATATCCTGAGACAGCTTAAACTTCCATGCATTAGCTATATCCAGATTATTGTTTTTGTGTGCAATCTTAGCAAAAGTTTACGCGGCGATAGTTGCTGTACAGCAGCAGCCATCAAATTGAATGTCATTGACGCGACACCACTCTCACGCACAATCTCGATTGACGAGATAGTTAAGTTCACTCTCGGTAGCCAGACTTTCCCACGCTGTCAACACACTAACGAAATTTGGTCCAAACTGTAGACAACAGTGCAACAGTGATAGCCGATTCTATTACATAATATTTAGTTATAATATATAATTAATTTCTTTTTCAAATCCATTGTCTAAAAAATAAAAATAACTCGTTATTTCTATTTTTTAGCTTGTTCTACATTTTATTTCATTGACTTCACCAATACGAGCAGCTACCATGCAAGTTCCGTGTCAGCGATGTATGAAATATCAATATGTGTATGAGTCATGAGTAGACTGTACTCTTTTATAACAATACTATCAAACTGACTTAAGACTTAAGTGATAGTTCTTTCGTTTCAGCAAATATTCGTAACAATTTTTTTTTTTTATAGTCTATGGACTTTAGTCAGATCAATGGTTTTTTGTATTTTTTTGTATTATTTTTTACTTAATTTTTTTATAAACATTCAAACAATAAAGTACATTTTTTGTGTTGCTAAAACAGAGATCAAAGGAATAAATTCAGCAATTTGAACACGAGCTTCAGTGCGGACTGAATTCCTCTGGAAATAAAACTAACTGTTAAATTCCTCTTAATTTCTATGTGAATTTAATTTAATTGTTGGTGTTCGGAATTTGGCGTCAGGAGAAATCTAGATAATACGCTAGATGATTTGATGTCAATCATTCTTTCTAGTATAAAAATACTTTTACTGCAAATAAATCCGTCCTGATTAACAATTCGACAGGAGATTTAAACTTTGTAATTTAATATATGTACTTAAGGATAGTTTACTAAACATTTCACCTAATTTGTTTTTTCATTAACCTTCCTTTTGATCTGTGCTGTTAATTGTTTTTGTTATTGTTATTTTCTTGTCTTTCCCCGTTTTTTCTTTAGGATATTTTTATTCTCTCAGTGTTTTGGTCGAAACCTGCAATGTGTGACGCTAGTTAATTGTGATGTAAGATATATTCAGGTAGTAAGGTTTGTTATATATATATATATATA